>VZTT01050978.1:110783-121434 GCA_013400855.1 Buphagus erythrorhynchus
TTTTTTTTTTTTTTTTTTTTTTATTAGAATGTCTTTAGTCTGGAAGACCCAGAAGATGCTCAGCAAATGATGTGTGTTTATTTTTAAAGTAAACTCATTGCACTGTGATGTGTCAATTCACTTCTCTAAACCAGCATGAGTTTACAGACACCCTGATTTCTCAGCACTAATTTTAAGTGGAGTGGTAGGGATGTTTCTAAGAATAAAATGTGGGTTTCAGTTTACAAGAAGGAGTTATGGTTTAGAAGTTAAGCAGGCAATAGTTTTCTTTTAAATAATAGGTATGGGTTGTATCATTGTGTATGTGTCGTATTCATACTTAACTGCCTCAATTAGGTGTTTTCAAGTGCAGTGACAGTTATTTGAAAAATTTCTGCTGTTTAAAAAGAAAGCATGGTTTCAACTTCATTTGTAAGGGAAGATGCTGTGAGAGATTTTGGTGGCATTATTGTTACTGCTTTTAATGGAGCTTGAAACTCATTCTGGCCACCTAGGAAAATCAAAAAGTCTCTTCCAGGATCTCTCATCAAAATACTTCTAGAAAATCTGAGTAGTGTGGGTAAAATAGATGCTAGGGCTGTGCATTAAATATATAGAGGACTGGAGATAACTTGCTTATTACAAGAAATGAAGATTTTTTTTCCAAGGGCCCCCTGTTGTCAGAGAATTGCACAAATGCCACATTTATTTTCACTGTGAAGATAAAATGTCTTTATTATAGCAGAAACATTTATATTGAGACAGTGGACAACAGTGGTGATCCTAGAGTAGATTGAGGGAGCAAGGTGGAGCTTTATATAAACATCCCTTTAGAATGTACCATTCTCCATGTGGAGATCACATGGAAGTATTTGAGATGGACACACATGCATGTCCTGGGGGTTCAGTCCCATCCCTGGCTCTATGATAAATATTGTGAGAAAGCACCAGGGTAATCTTGGGTCCTTGCTTAAAATAAAGCTGTAGGCTTCCCACACAGGAGAGTGTTGGTTGTTGAAGGGGATTTTTATGGCTCACACTGGGACTGACGTCAGACTCGCCCACAGCCTGGAACTAGAGAAATTCTGAAGCTGTGCAGATGAGCAGTTCCTTCTTCTTGAGCAGAATAACCACAAGCAGGCTCCCTGGATTTGATGCACTGGAGATTTTTGCAGGAAGAAAAGTAGCTCTTCTCACATTGTGTGAAAACAAAAGCATTCCTAGTGGAAAACATAGTTCTTCCTGTGCATGTCCTTTGTCCATTTTGGTCTTTGTTTTGTTTTTATGATGTTTTTTTTTGTTGTTGTTTTGGTTAATTTTTTTTTTTTTTTAATGTGTCTTGAAAGTCTGATCTGTCCATTTTTTCTCTTCCTTATCACTTTTGGCCTGATGGTACTCCCAGATATGTATTTCTGTGTGTGCTGGTAAGTATGTACCCCAAACTGTGGTGATCTGTACTGCTCTATGCCTTATATTTCTTTGCTTTGTTTCTCCTTTTGCTTTGATACACAAAGCAACATGGCCAAAAAAAATGCCACAGGTCAGTGGGAAAACAGATGAAATTTCCAGGTAATTTTTTTCTTCCATGCCTGTTAAAAAATTGAAGGACTTTCATCCTCTGACTCTTGCTCCAAAGTGTTCTTGCAATGAGAAGAAACAGACTAAGAAACAGGAAGGGTAAAAATGGAGACTATATTTTCTGGATCTTACTAGACAGCCTAAAGTCAAACCCTCTCACCATTAATCCTGCTGGAAAGAGAAGTGTTTGCTTTAGAAATGCTGGTTTCATCTTGGCAATAAATGCAACACCAAGCCCAGCCAGACATCGTCTCCTTCTCTGGAGCAGCATGGAGGAGGTGAGAACAACACTGAGGGCAAGCTTTCTTCTTTTCCTTCCTACAGTGGAGAGGTCATGTTTAGGTACACCATCTGCTCCTGCTTTTTGCATTAAAAATTTCTGTGTAGCCCATAGCAAAAATTATTATCTATGAGGAGTTCTTAGAGTGAAACATTTGCATGGGTGGTGTCAGGAATTGTTCTCACTTGGGATGCGGAGCTGCTCACACAAGCAACTTGACAAATTCAGTGTTGATACCTGTGGAATTTGGCTGTACTTGCTTTGTTCTTGCTGAGGTTCAAGTTCAGCTAAATGAGATTCAGATGGGAAGGACACCAACTAACTGTCATAGCAATCACCTGTCCACATATCCTTCCAGATTCTACTTTTGTCAAAAGTTTTCAATGGCTGAGTGGCTGGGGACTTCTTAAGTCGTGTAGCTCAGACTGTAAAGAAGGTTTTAGATCTTACCTTTATTTTTTCGTTTGCTTTTCTGTGGATAGCACTATTATGTCTTAGTTTGCCAGAATCTCTCAATGATGTAGTGCAGTCCCTATAAAAATAAATTTTGAGCAAAACGAGTAGAATTTGAACTTGTTACAGTTTGATCAAGGGATACTACAGGTTAACATCATAGCATATGACAAATAGAATCTGAAGCTAAACTATTTTAAACTGACTCTGTGAAAGCACATGTGAGGTAAACACTCTGCACATTGCCTCCTTTACTTAAGGAAAGTACCTTGAATGTCCCCTAATTTTCTACTTGTCTTCTCAGGCACATTTAGTGTCATAGATAACAAAGCTGATCAATGCTGATAGTGGAAATGTCAACATAAATAAGGACAGACTTCCTTAATGCTGGTGCTTCCAAAGCTATTCAGGTGAACGTGGGGGCTTCTATGTGGTCTTTCCAAAGTGAAACTATTTTATAGGGTTTCTTTAAAACCACTCAAGCAAAATCTCCTTTAATAGGAAACAAGATGTAGGGAAAAGAGAAGCTTTTTCAGGAAAAATTTTCTAAGTTAGCCATAGAAGAATAATGTGCTTCAGAACATGCATGGGAAGAAAAGCTGCAGCAAGATTTGTATTATGTATTTCTAGCATTTTTACAGAGCTATCTTGATGCTTTCCCAGCCCCTGAGATTTACAAATAATTTCCTGTGACTGACCAAGTCTGTGCACTCTCCTGTCACAAAAACAAGTACAGGGAAATGGATGCTTTGAAACTGCTTCCAACACCTTTTTTTCCTCTTTTACAAATGAAAGCTTTGAAGATTCTGTTGTCCATAGCAGGCTACATTTTTATTAGAAACAATCTGAAAATGTTCAGCTCTACCCAGATGCCTAAAAATAAAGGAACACTCAGAAACACAGTTTTTGTTATACTGTGGTTTGGTGTCATACTATAAAATTAATTCAAAATGCCAGGAGTGTTCTTGATAGCAGTATTACTGTGTAAAAGTTGTAAAAGTTGTAAAATCATGATTTTACAACTTGTTTGCTGTATTCAACATGAAAAAACCTTTATTTACTTGTATATGCACAGGAAGTCAGTAGAGATTTCTGCATACAAGTCGTTAATCAGTTAGAAATCAGGGAATTCAGGGACAACTACATTAGTCAGCTTCTGGTTCTGCTCCGTCTTATGTGATGATTTTAAATACGTGTTAGATTTTTATTGCTTTTAGCATGAAAATAACACTTATCTCTCTATTGTGTTTAAAGATGTGCTCTGAAAAAGTGCACTCATACATATATGAATTTTAAAAAACCCCAAGCAAATAAACAAAAATCCTGAACATGAGTGAAATGAGAAAAATTAAGGTGAAATTTGAGATGAAACCTGTAGAGGGGAATGTTGAATGTTTAAGGAAGTGTTTTCTAAAGATAGTATAAGGGAAAATATAAAGTAACAGTTACCTGAGGAAAAAGTGGAAATTACTTGTAAGATGCCCCAGTGTTGAAGTCAGTTTGCTGAAAAGCCACTGGGCAATCCTTCCTCTTTTTTGCCTCTCTCCCTGTTATTACTGGTATTTAATCTGGGAGGAAGACCTCTGTGCTTGAAAGCCACCAGGAAGAGTATGTAACCACAATCATGAAAGCAATTATGGAGGAAGCAAAAATCAGCAGTTTCTTTCTAGGAAGGTAAGATTGTTTATCCTAGATGAGACAGGCTGTCCAATACACATCAAAGTGCTAGATGAGATGTAGAAGAAAAAATGCAATTTGTGGCCCATTGACAAAATTATTGTTGATTGGATGTGGCTGAAATTTCACTTACAAGGTACTACGGTTTTAGAGTTTCCTCAATGCTAGTGACTTAATTGCATTTTTAAGAATTTCTTTAGCCCTATTTGTTTTGAATTTTGTAGCTTTTTCCTCTTCCTGTAACTAATTCTGAGCATGTTCTGTACACCTACAGGCAGCTGAGCTGCCAAACTCTGCTTTCTGACTTGTGAAAAAACCTTGTTCACTATTAAGAGACAGCTTCTTCATGAAGCCATGAATCCATACAGGATTTAGACCCAGGGCCTTACTATTATTCTAAACCCAGGGTAAGTGGAATAAGATGCTGTGTTACCATTGGCAGTGTGAGATATGAGCCTGGTGTTTGTGTGTAGTGAACTATGTAAGAGGCAATGGAACAGCCTGGAAAGGGAGATGGTGAGAGATGAATTTGTGGCAGTGCAGCCGTAAGCAGAGAGAGTAGGATGGATGGAGATGGTGTTAAGAAATTGGTAGATCTGGTGGCTAAATATATGTTGTGAATGAAATGAACAGTGCTGTGTAAGCCCATGGAAAGATGGGGGATTTCCAAGAGAATGCAAATGAGTGTCGGAAAAACAAGATGCATGAGTAAAAACCAAACCTGGGCGCTGAAGGAAGGATGTTATTGAAAGGTAAGTAGCACAGTTGGCTACACTGAAGATGGCTGACACGTTGAGGAGAGGAACTGCAAAGTATTGATTCTGAATTGTGGATCAGAGTCTGCACGGATTCCAGGCTTGGTCCATGTGACAGAGAATTCATTTTGCGGTTCCTGTAGTGCATGAGGGCAAGAGTTCTTGACAGTAAAAATCTGTGAGCATTAAGGTGATAATAGTGAGTTAAATCAGTATTTCTAATACAGAAAAGATTAAGGCTTGGCTTGGATCAGAGTCAAAAGAGAAGACAAAGGAATAGAGTAGACAGGAAGGAAAGATAGTGAGCATCAGAAAGATAAAGTGATCAAGTATTGCCATGGGGAAAACAGATGATTGGAGGAAGAAAAAACGTTCAATGAGTCCTTTATCTTTGGTAGAAAAACAGGGTGACATTAGGCATGTGTTAATTTGAAAGGAAGGGGAAGATTGTTATGCTTACCAGCCTTCTTTGAAGAAATCATTAAAATCCTGTGCAGAAAAACAATGGAGATGGACAGATAAGAGACAAATGCAGTAAAAAGACAGGCATGATGGTGATGCAAAATTCAGTGAAATCAGAGAAAAAATTGTTTTGCCGGGAAGCTGGCCAAACAGAAGGAGTGTTTATACTGGAAGAGGTCAGCCTCTTTTTTTTTTTTTTTTTAATCATTTTGTTTGTGTTATGGTAGCAGAAGGGCACCATGTGAAAGAGAGCAGGAGCCAGATCTGAGACTGAATAATCTCTGACTTTTCTGGTCTTGCATTGCAGTGACTCAGTGATATCAGTAAAATTTAAGGAAGAATAGCAAAGGGAGCTCCACTACTTCATCTACTCACTTGACCTGTCACCATGACAAAAGTATCATTGAATAAGAGAGGAAGGTGCAAACAACCCCAAATAACGTCTGCTGTCTCTTTAAAAACAAACTGACCAAACCGCAAACACCACACACCTCCCCCTAAATAAAAAAACCCCAAACCCAACAGCCAAACACCCCAGTTTGTAAGCTGAAACTCTGGACTCCCTGTGGTTGAGAGGTTGGCATAGCTGTGCTGGACACAGAGGAAGGGGGAAATGAGGGCTGGACCCTTTCCAGCTGCTCAGGAAGTCCTGGCTTGCACAGATTGCCTGAACACATAAACCATTTCTGAAGTTTTAAGGTTCTAGTAGTTGGTCAGAAGACTATGTTTTCTGTCCATTGGTATTAAAGGTTGATGCAGATTTATCCCAAGTTCCAAATTTGAATTCCAATATCTGAGAGCCTGGCATATCACACGCTTGGTGTAGAAATTGTTCTAAATATTAAAACAGTCTCTTTTGACCTGACTGTTCCACAGAGATGTGATCAAAGTGTGGCTGATGGAACCAGTGACCAACTGGCTTGTCATGTGTGATGACAGTGATTGACTGAGAGGATCAATTTTGTCCTCCCTCAAGTCCTTGCACCAGACACTTTCTGGAATCACAGAAAGTTGTGACTGCCAGCTGTAGTGGTCAGCATGTGTTTCCCAAGTTGCTGTTGGGGTAACACCAACCATCCAATGGGAAAAATACAGGAAATTTTTTGTATAGTAATTTTTTTTGCTTTCCGTGGATAGGTGAGCTCTTTTAATTAAAAGGTGTCTTGTAATGAAGATGGAAAGGTGTAAAAGAAGTGCAAAAGGAAGTTGTGTGTATTCTTGTATTTATTCTTGTCTGGCTGTGAAGTGTTCAGAGCAAAAGTTTTTTCATGTATGTCTAAAATAGCTGTCAGTTGATTCAGAAAATGTGGGAAGTACCAAACGAAGCCATCTCCAATACAGTAAATATTTCTTTCCCTGCCAGAAGCAGAGTAGAAGGATTTACAAGCTGAACAGAGGTGGTTCTGAAATTCTGTGAGAAAAAGACCTCTCTGCTTTTGATTTCCCAGATGAGCTCTTTGAACTGCAAGTAAAAGCAAGTTCATAGTTTAACAAATTTCCTTGTGTGTTTGGGTCCTTAATGGGATGTTTCTTACAGAGGCCACTAGGTCACCTTGTCCCAAGTTGTTTGTTTTCCCAACAGCATAGCAAGTGGCCTGTCAGAGGCAATAGCACGGAGGACTATCCTTATTTGCCATTTCAGATGTTTAACTTGTTGACTGCCTTGCAGCTGGCCTAAACTCAGAGCTCCAGAAGAACTAGGCCTTGGAGGGACACGTGAGTAAAGCAGCCCCCAAAAAGCTGAACAAAATATAAGATTTGTGAGACAGCAATTGCTCATAAAACTTGTAGCCCTGGTTTTCATCCCTCTATAGAGCATTCCCTTTCCTGCCTCTCAGTGAGTGTGTTAAGTGAGCTCTCCTCCTTTACTGCCAAGCCACTGCTACTGCTGGCTTCTCAACACACTTCCTAGAGTCCAGATCCTCTAGTAATAGATAGAAATTGTAGCTCTGCTTGATCCAGGCCTGATTTACAGTCTGCAATGATTTGAGTTGGGGCTGGTTGTATTTACCTTTAGAATACATGCAGGGTCCTACTTGGAATATTAGTGTTGACATGAGACTTGAGGTCTAGGATCTGGATGTGAACTTACATTTTATGAATATTTGCTATTGCAGTGAGTCAAACAAAAACCTCAACAGAGAGAACGACCAGCACTCCCAGGGTAAAAGCCTAGGGTTGGTACCAGCTTTTTTTTTTCTTTGTTTCTTTCCTTTTTTTTCCCTTTCCCCTCCAGAGCCTCCTGATAGCCTACATTACCATTTAATTGTCATTTGCTGCTCCCTGGCTCTGTTGGTTTCTCAGCTTAGAAACAGCTGCCATGTGATGTGAATGATATTTTAAAGTCTTGTGTTTGAGTTCTTGTGATAGCAATGTGCAGCGAATTGGCAAGCTCTTGGAAACAAAATGGCATGCTTTATTTTGTCACTAGAAGTATGTTCAATCTGCTGTTTGATTCTCTGTAGCATTTTGATTAAGAGCTCCAGTGAAGTTATGTGAAAAGTGAAAATCCTCTTTATTCTTTCTCTCCAAGAAAATGAGACACACAGCATTGTCAAAATATTTGCCTAATCTTGCAGATTTGGATACTTGTCGTAGTTGTTCTGACGGACCAAAACAATGGTCATTAAATGAGAAGCAGATGCAATAAGTATGCAAGCAAGCTTATGGGGAGCGACTAAGGAGAAGCTGCCAACAGAACTCACTAAGCACTGGAGAATAAAGAAAAACAAACTTTTCTTGCTATTGTACCCCATAAATAATCATTTTCCTCTAGTAATCTAGGCATTGTGCTTTCCTGCATTGGTGATTTCATATATTCTGGTGCAATATTGACTTAAAATCCAGATGCTTCTTTTGGCTTACTTGAATATCTTTCTTGCCAGGAAGCAAAAATGCCAAAGAAATGCTTTAGCTTGGGGTTTTTTGTGCATTTTTGTTTGTTTGTTTTGAGCTTTCTTTGTTGGGTTTTTTTGGGTATTTTTTTTTATTTTTATTGATTAGTTGGTAGTTGTTGTTGGGGTTTTTTGTAGTTTTTGTTATTTCCCTTTTCTGGTTTTTCCTTTTCACTGCAGCACTGTTATTTTAGGACTAAAGGACATTGTCGAGGAAGAGAGTGGGTATGTTATGCTCACAGTTTTGTATGATTGGGAAAACAGAAACTGCCTGTATGGTTAAGAAGACAGAAAATCATGATAAATTCTCTATCAAGATGTAGAGTATGTTTCTTGAGCAGGTAGCTTTTACGGTCTGTTTTGTGGTTGCAGAGCTGTGATACAGACTCAGGATATTGGTCCAAAATCTACCTTAAATTATAGACAGAATTAAAGCTTTTCAGCTTTACTATTGCTCCAGCAATTTACTCAAACCATAAGAATTAAAGATTTGCCTTTAAGAAATGGAATTGAATTATTATCTAGGATCTCCATTCCATGATCTGTGTATAGTCAAGCTCATCTCTGTGATTGCTGTTAGTGTTCATGTATTCTAGTATGTCCTTAAAGCTATCCATAAGTTACAGGTTTTAACTGGCATGTGATAATTCCTCATCCTTGAGTTAAAAATAAAACTCAGCGCTGGCAATATGGTTGTGTAACGCTATGCAATTGAAACTCTCCCTGCTGCCCCACCCTCCAAATCCTTGCATCTCCTCTGGGATTGTGCATAAACAGAAGCATGCATACACATGTACACGTATGCATGGACAAGTCCCTTTCAGTGAGAACGTAAAGAATGTGCAGATGGTGCACAATAAGGATGGGGATATCAATGTTTAAATAATGTATTGCTGACAGATCAATGCAGTGGGCTGCCTCTAAGCCAGACCTAGAGTAGTGCAGTACGTTGTGTTACACTGGTTCCTTGTTTCTAGAGGGAGGACTGGGGTGTGCTGCCTTTACAGCAGCTCAGATTGACTTGGTTTGCATGAACTTGTCTTGTATTAATTGTGTCCCTTTCTACTTCAGTCCATCAGTGGGCAGTAACTCAGATCAGATGGCTATGAAGTCTGCCAGCAAACACAGAGCATCTTTAGTATCAGGGTTTTAAAATATTTTTCAGTGCATGCAAAGTGTGCTCAGGGCTTTGATCTAAAAGGACTAAATGAAGGCTTTGCTTGCAGGCTCACATCACACTGATGGCTTGGATTTATTTGTGTACAAAGGCTGGTCACTAGAACTCACCTGTAAGGCTTTGGAAATATGTATTCTACCGTCTCCCTGTCTTGTCCCTCAGTTAATTGCAGCTGCTGGTAGAAAAGCTATCATGTTAGGCAATGCCAGGCACTGCTGGAATTTTGTTTTCCCAGACTCTGAGGGCAGAGTGAGGCACTGCATGGCTGGTCCTCCTTGCAGATCGTACCATAGGAGGGAGTGATTTTTCTTTGATATCAAGGGCATTGAGCTCTATGAGAAATGGGATCTTGTCAGTCCAAGGTTTATGAGATGCAGTGTTTTACATGCTTCTGGCGCCTGTTCACAGATTCAATGTTGCCATGCTCTAGATAAAGGGTAGCTAAAAGTGTCTGCTGTTGTATTTGACTCTTGGGTGTTGTTATAGTGTTTGCTTTAGATTCTTCTTAGTTTCTTATTTTTGCTAGTTTATAAAGGGTTATGCATGATTTTTGAGAGAGGAAGCATTGTAGATATCATAGTGTGGATTCTAAAATTAGAGGTATATATTTCCCTAATCACTTCTTTAATTTATGTTTTGTCTTGGGTATTAAATATTTGGAGTCTGAGTACCTGTGAGATACCTGAAACAATCTATTTTATCCATTTTTCTGGAGGAAAAAAAAAAAAAGATGCTGGTAAAAAGAAAAATTTTGAAGCAGCTAATCAGATAATAATTCTCTTCCTGTAGTTCTGTGTCAGTGCAGAAGTGGTTCTTCTGGCCAAGGCTTTAAACCAGTCAAATCAACCCAAAACGCAGGTTTAAACATCTGGAAAAAATACTATAATTCTTGAGAGAGACACAAAAATGTTGATCATTAACTGTGGTTAGAAAGACTTTATTCACATATGTACACATCCAGTGTGCATAGATGATACTTCAGTGGATACAGCTGAGTGTAAATTTTGGATCCCTGTAAAGGGTTTGCATCTTTCACTCGGGGTCTGTTCCTGCTGATTAGCTGGGTTTCTTGGTTTCAAAGACAGGTGTCTACCAAGGAAGGTAGGAACGGAAAAATATTACCCTCCCTTCCCCCTGAGTTATTTTAATTTTGAAATTAAGGGGCTCTCAGGCAAAGATATGAGAATAGGAATAACAGTTCTTTACTAGTATGTGTAATAAAGCAAACAAACAACAACAACTACAGCATTAACACCAAACAGAACAGGAACCCAGGGACCCTTCTCAGCCCCAGGCACTTTCCCTTGGTGCAGTTTCGGGCACGGCCAGCAGGGGGCGCTGTGGGCAGGGCAGGGCGGTGATTGCCCTGCCAGCAGGGGGCGCTGTGGGCAGTGGG
>VZTT01050978.1:121616-132871 GCA_013400855.1 Buphagus erythrorhynchus
TCCGGGGCAGCAGGGGGGGCTTGGGGGCAGAGCCGGTGATGCCCCGGCGAGCAGGGGGCGCTGTGGCGCGGGCTCAGCCGCCTCTCCCTCACACGGTAATGGCAGGCAGGCTAGGGAGAGGTTTAGGGCTGCAGCAGGAACCTCGGAGTGGCCGTGGGCATGGCAGGGAGAGCAGACCCCAGAGGAGCAAATGATGTGTATCAGAAACTCTGCAGCTGTAGCAGGGTACCCGGACAGGCAGGTGGTGCGGGGTTACATGGAAGCAAAAAGCCCAGAGCAGTGGCAGAGAAATGGCGGGGCTGGGCAGCAGCAGCCAGGCCCACAAATGCAGCCAGAAGAGGCTCCCTTGGAGGGAGAAGGGGCTCGGGGTCCCTGGTTTTCCCCTGAGGTACCCAAGTAGATGTTGAGGGTCCTTTTCTAGTGGGGTAGGGTGTTAATAAGGTCCCAGTGCAATGGGCACTCCCACAAGCAGAGCTTCACTCGCAGTAGGAGAAGGCAGCAGGAGACGGAACTCCTCAATGATGGTGAGTTCTCCCTGCAGCAACCGCAGCCTGTCTCCCCTCCAATGTCAAGAACAAGAGTGGGAGAGGAGCTGAGCCTGGCCCCTCACCTCTGCCCACCCCAAAATCTCGAGGTGTCCAAGGAGAAAACCCCCCCAGATAAGAGAGTGGCCAGCTGTACCCTTCCCTCACCTTGACCATTTCTTCTGTCTCTTAAGTACTGGTTGTTATTGTCTCTTAGCAACAGATAGGACAGAATTCCATGAGACAAGCAAAAGGAAAGATCTTAACCCCCAACTTGGACTGGAAGTACTATTCAGAAGCCAACCTCTGCCCAGATCTCTCTTATAGGTTGGTTTTTTCCTCCCCGCAGTGTACTTTTAATGTAATATAATGTGTCTCATCGTTCAGGTGCCTCACCTGCATAACTTGGGTTTATTTTAGGCTGCACCCATGAAATCCCTGGCACAGGTAGCTCTGAGTCTCAAAGGACACTGACACGGTTGAAAGAGCTGTGGCCCAGAGCAGGGCACTGCTCATGAAGCCCTTCAAACACGTGTTGGATGAAACAGTGACCTTTGGAAAAGGTTGGGTACGTTTGATGGGAATGGAATTACATAACTGCTCATCTCTTGATGTTATAATTTTGCATTTATTTTACTTTATGACTGTTATTTGTCTTAGTATAAGAATGCTTTTTGGACGTAGTGTGATGCATTTTGATACCTTTAGAATGTAGGGAGGAACAGCTGTAGCACCAAAAGTGATCTGAATTTTCCATTATCTGAGGATTTTGTTTTTCTGCTGAAAATTGGACCACTGGTGTAAGTGCCTAAGCTTGAACTCCTGACTAACTCTTGCTGAAGGGGTGACTGATGAGAGTTTGTTTCGTCACAACTGGGAGAAGAAGCCTTAAGTCTTCCAATGAGCACTTCAACCACCAAGAGCTTCCCATTCACTGTTCTGATTAGTTCCAAACTCGAGTTTAAAGCTAGTCATAAGTTAATATGAGAGATAATAGGAATAAATGCTTCTCAGATGTTCAGAATGTTGGGGGTCTTTTTCAGGTTGTATTTTCTCTGTACCAGCTTCAGCTGGCTTGTAAGGGGACTATAGCAAAACAAACTGACTTGAATTAATATTTTTAATCAGTGAAATTAAGCTGAGGGCCAACTGGAAGACTTTGGTTCTACTGGAATAACATCTCTGATTAGCTTGGGGCTAAATTACTAATTCCTCTGAGGGATTTTGAACTTTTCATTTGGCTTAATGTGTAAAGCCCTTAAATATTCTGTCATATTTAGTAATCTGAAATACCAGGACCCTGTGAATCTGTGTCTAAAAGGCTAAACCCCACAAAAATAATGCTCAGGTTTTTGCCTTAATATTCTAAACTAAACAGATGTTGCCTTTAGTGACATTTTCAAAATCTTTACGGAGCAATAGTATATTATTTGAATATTTTTCATGTGACAAGTTAAAGTTTCAATGCAATTCAGTACACACAAACTTAAAACATTGGCACCAATTAACTCTTAAACAAAAGCTTTAATGTTTTCTGAATATTGTACTCTAATGATGGCAGCTTGGTGAGATTCTATTTCATGTTTGCTGTTTAGACATGTATCTACTGAAAAGAATATAAATTGAGTTCTAGCTCTTGATTAGTAATCTATACAGTTGTTAGCTTGAACTCTAAAATCTGGAGCTTTACAATTCAGGAGGGGGAAAAATGGACAATTTCAGCAATGAGAAGAGGCGGTGAGTTAAATTAAATGGCTGATGATAATTGTGATAACTTACAAAGAATGATGCTATGTTATTTACAAAAGCTCCTTTTTGCATGGAATCTGATGTCTTCTCCCATGAGCTTGCTTATAATTCATATTCCACTCTAATATGCCTACAAAATGTGCTTTCTTTCTGTATATGTATTATTTTTAGGATGTTATGTTTCCTTGGTGCATACACAATGAGCCTGAAATCCTGTAGGAATGTGTTTAATTTGAAAGTTTTATCCTCTGGGCCTGGTTAATTCAAATAGGAGGCTCAGAACAGTGCTGCAGTGCCGGCAAGAATGCAGGAATGGCAAATCATCTGTACAAAGGCAGTAGAGAGCCCAGGTGGCTGTGGTGCCACTGTCCTCAAGATCTGTTCTCTGAAGCTGCTCTGCTTCCTCCTTTCCTCTGTCAGTGCTGGGAAATGAGGCTTCGGCCAGCTTTGCTTTCCTTTATGCCCTTAGCGTCGTTCCTCGGCATTTCATAATTACAGCCTCCCCAGACCTGCTCTCATCCCATGGCACGCTGCGTAGCAGGGAGCTGCCTGCCTCCTTTGCTGCTGAAGCAATGCCTAGACAGGATTTGGAGAGGCATTGCTGGTATCTTTTAAAGCTGGAAAGAAATGGAACTGTGGCCAGTTCAGGCCTCCACCCTATATTTTTTTGGTAGATGGAAGGAATACACTTGCTGAGTCCGTCCTTCTCCGAGATCAGTAAGCTGTGTTTGCTCTGTAGGAATGTAAGAGCCCAGGAATTCCAGCGTGCAGCCTGCTGGAAAGTGCTGCTGGCTCATGGGCAGCTGAGGGGAACAGGCCTTGCAACGATGGCTGGGGGAGAGAAATGAAAGGCATTTGTTATAATACCCTGGGCAGCATACGCAGGATGTTATGTCTGGCTTGGACTGGGCTGACGTGGTACATTGGGGGTTTTTTTATAATGCTGGAAACATAGCTATGAAGGAAATTCAGAGATAGAAATGGAACAAAATTAAAATGAAAAGCAAGCTTTATATTTCACAGTGAATAATTTGTAGCATCTTTCCTCAAAGAAATTGGGCTGCCACTAGAGATATGAAGCAAGCAGCATAAAATTTTCTGCAGATTTATAATCCACTTGAATATCCAAATTATGGCAGCCCCATTCTGTGGCTTGGGAAAAGGCACAGTTGTGGGCAGCTGTGGGGTGGGTTTGGGAGATGCCTCCAAGCAGTTCAGCTAGAGGAGGATTCCAACTGTCTGTTAGAAAAGAGGAAACAGTAGGATGGAGAAAACAGGTGAGAACTTCTGGCTTGTAGTTGGCCAAGGTTTGTACATGCTGATGCAGAAAGAGAAGGTATTAGCTCCTTTCTTAAAAGGGGATATGCATTTACTGGAGTCATATGTCCTTTTCTTCAAGTACTTCTGGAGGGTGGAGTGATGACTTTTCCATTGCTGCTCATGAGCAACTGGAGTTGAAACTTGCTTCCATTCAGGAAAGGGGTTGCAGTCAGATTTTTCTCTGATGGTAGACTTGCCTTCAATTTGAGACAGCACTCACCTGTACCTTTCTTGAAATATGTCTGTCTTTACCAGCTTTCATTTTGATGTGATGCAGGATGGGTTTCCTTTCTGTTGGAAATCCACAGGCTCTGTTGCAGTCCTTGCCCTCTGAGGAATCCACGAGTCATACCCCAAAAAGTACTCTCTCTTTTTAGGAAAAGGAGTGTGCATATATGGGGGAAATCCCAATCAGTGCTATACACCTGATCAGTGGCTGTCAACTGCCTCATTTATTTCAGTATATTAATAATGCAAGTCCCTGAGGCTGATTATTGTCTCTGGAGTTTGCTGTGTGAAAATGCTTTTCTATTCCAATGAATTCAGTTATCAAAGTCCCATTGGCAGGGCCAGTGCTGAGCAGCCCCTGACTTAGAAAAAATAAACTGTGGGTTTCTGGTTTGTTTGGTTTGGTTTGGTTTGGTTTTGTTTTTTTCCTTTATTTAGGCTGAGACTTATATTGCCCAAGAATTTTTGTGTTCCTACTCCTGATTTTCATATACAGTCTAGATAAGAAATGAAGGCTTTCTTTAATCATTTTTAATACTAGGAGATGGAAGAGAATGAAGAAGCCATGCCATTATATCTGCATCTTGCTTAAAAGGAAAATGCTTTGTCTGAAGAAAAAACAGACAAATTGTTATTTGAGTTCATTGCCTTCTTCAGCTTTTAGAAGTTGCAGTGAAAGAGTTACTCCCCTTGCTTCCCTAGGAGTGTACACTGGGATTTCTAGTTCACATTTATTTTGCTGAGGCTTTGGAGTCAAGTTTTTATATGTAGTTTTTGATGTAGGACCTAATTAGGCCCTACACATCTTAATACTTTTTGCTACATCTGCATTAAAGATGGCATTGCATATATTTGCATACAATTTACATTTAAAAGTTGGCCATGCTGTGTGCAATAATCATTTTAACAAAGTACCATTGACAGTCAATATACATAACCATGCAAAATATGTGAGGGTTATGGGAATAAGCATACAAAAACATATGGGTGCACACTGCTGTCAGTGTCAAGCAGTTTGGAGAAATCAGGTTTCTTTCTTAACATCGTAATTTTGTTGGAGTATTTCCCACAAGAAACCAAGAGGAGCTTAAAGATTAGAGCTCCTATTTTAACTACATGCTACATGTCCAAGACTGTGAAACTGTTTTAGTACTCCAAAATATACCCCAAAGTCTGGGCCCATACAGTGTGGTATGAGTGTCATCACCAAGCAGGATGCCCAGATGCAACATTCATTTCTGGTATTTCAGCTGTGCCCAATCTGAATTTAAATGGTAGTTAAAAATCAGATGCCTGGGAAAGTTTGAGGTTATTGTATTTTCATTCTGGCATGTAAAAGATAGTTTGCTTACTAATTTATTTTCAGAAGTACTGAAAATGGTCAATTGTGGAAAATCCTGAGAGTTTTTTGGTGTTTTCCTGTGGAAGCACATTGGCTTTTTAAATTTTTCACTTATCTCAAATCAGAAAAGGAATCTACTAGTAGCAGGAAGTCAGCCAAAAAAGTATGAAGTGAATTACCATGCAGGGCAAAGAATCTGTGTTGACACTTAGGCCAAACATTTAGTCCATGAGATGCAGATTTACATCTTGAATAGTCAATTTTAAAAACCTGCCAACAGAAGTGTCTCTGTTTTACTTGGCAAAACTCAGTTGTTTGTTTGTGTTTTTTTTTTTTGTTTGTTTGTTTGTTTGTTTGTTTGTTTGGGAGGGATCAACATTTCTTATTTCACAACTGTGATGATGTCAAAACCTTTTCAGACTTTTTTTAAAAAAGCACAAAAAGAGCTTGAAGTCAGCTGGTGCTTAGGCAAGTAAAGATCAGATAGAAGCATATTCTTTTCAGACAGACTTCAGAGCTGATCTCTGGGGTGGAAACTGGGAGTTGGACTTTCATGCTACGGATGAGTTGCACGAAGCAGCAGAGTCAAATGTTAATTTATTTCTTGGTGGTTAAGTAATAGGAAAAATCAAGAAGGATTAATAAAATCTTCTCTCATCTACAGGCAAATAGTTTCACTTCTTTGCATTTACTTATCTGTCTGCGTTCATCTGTGTAGACATCACAGGCTGCTGAGGTTTGGTAAGTTGGCAAGCTGATGAATTAAGGATTTGATTTTGCAATATTGAAGTTAACTGGCCCTTATCAATTGTCTTAGTCAGATGCTGTAGAAACCTGTGTTCCTCTGTTTGGTGGGGAACAGAATGAATCCTCACTTTCGCAGTATTCCCAGATAAATGGAAAGGGCTTCTAAATCATGCACTCTCTAAAACTTGGTGTCACAAGTTTCTCCAGTCTGTTTCCTCTGCAAATTGTGCACAATTGAACTCCTCTGAGAAGCTCTGAGCTGACCTACTATTCCCATAGCAGTGTGAAATTGGCTGAGCCAGTTCAGTGCTGTATCTGCCCTTATCAAGCTGGGTTATTAACACTGGGTTAACCACTGTGATACTGGTGTAACTAACGGGATCACAATTGCCATGTGCAGTTTAATCAACTGATTCTGTCTATGCAGTGCCTTTATAAAATCTGATACCATTTCATGTTAATAGTCATTATACTGACAATTAATATGTTGGATTGTCAGTGATGTGAATGTTTACATCATAAAAAGCATGTGGGAGAGAAGATTTGCAGCAAGGTAAATACTTCAGAAATACTGTAGTTGTCAAGGATTTTGGCCTCTTTAGACCTTAGTGGTTTCCTGCTCCCTTCTCTGTGCTGAGCTTCAGTTTCCCTGCAGACGATACAGCACCTGCATAAGGTGTATGATACCTGCTTTGTCTTTGCAAGTTTAGGACAGCACCAAGTTGTGAGTCTTGATTCAGCTTCTGGATCTCTAATGACTCTAATCTGTTGTGGCTCTGGGAAAACTTACCTGAAAATAACTTGGTTTACTGCCCCCAAAAAAATCTTACATTGTGTTTAAGTAATTTAATTATATAATAACTTTGTGCTTCCTGACATTCCCAATTTCTTTTTTATTAATAACATCACCTCATCCAAAGGAATCAAAGAGCTTTTTCTGAAGGGGCCCTTTTCAGACAAAAGGCCTTCAGAGCAGCTTTTCTGTAAGTGCATTCTATGCCATATGAATTCTATAAAATTAAGTTCTGGAAATTATTTTCTTATCTGCTTAGTAAAATATGAGCTTAGTTCCAAATCCATGAACTCTGAAGTTTCCCCTCCTTTGAGAGTGCTCTTCTGAGGTAACATTTCTGCTTTTATATTTACAGACAGACATTTTAATTATCTGGATGATGATCTTGAATGTGTTGCTTATAACCTATTCTATGAGGTCTGAAAAAGCTGGAGGGTGATTGTAGATACTGCTCTTGTCTTAAATGATGAGAAACTAAAACATTAGAGAAGAATGCAGAAAATGGAATATAAAAAATTCATGTTTTACTAATGAAAATCTTCCAGATTAAGCACAAAAAGGAAAGGGAAAAGGAAAATAAACTCCCACAGTAAACAAGTGAGAGGTTTGAATCCAATGTAGAATGCTCTATGTATAATTGATGATTAGAATTTATTTTGATTGTGCTGCTCTTTTTACTTTGTATTACTATATCTTAACTACACTGTAAAATTTGTCAGGAAGGAATGAGTGGCTTTTAGGTTTCTGTTTTTAGTACATATAAATACCAAATCTTTGTGGTTTTTGTCACCTTGAGAGTTTTTTTGGAGGATTAGTTAACATGGGTTTGCTGTTGATACAAGCTATAAATAATTAGTTACACTGGTATTTAAAATGCCATCCTTACAGATCAATTTTAGCAACCCCTTGACATCAGTTAGACCCTTCATGGTATGCAAATGCTGTTTCAGACTGTCAAGAGACTTAGGCAGGTGCCATGTATGTTGATACTTCATGCACATTTTTCTGTCCTGCACACTTCTTAGTGCTGCCTGGGAGGGTTGGAAGTATAAATTCAGACTTTGGGGTAGGATTTAAGAACGAATCATGAATTCCCCCAAAGAGAGGAAGGGGTGATTCCCAGATGCTGCCTCAAGACTTCTAAGTTTTTGCCACTGTATAATGGTCAAAATTAAGACGTCTGAATGTCTTTCTATGGAAAGAATATATGAGAGAGAAGGAGATATCCCTTCCAAACCTCAATTACCAAGGGATTCTGTGGCTATTGAGGTGGTGGGGGGCTGCAGCATTGGTGCACAGGGAGAGGCCCAGTGAGTTGGGTATGCTCAGCCTGCTCAGGGAAAAGGGGGACTGTAGTACAGGGTGGGACCTCAGTGCATTCTTTAACTTTCTTATGCAGAGCTGTAGAGGAAGGAGGTGACCTTTCCCAGGTACATGCACAGCAAGAGGCAGCAGGTGCATACCTGCAGCAAGGGTGATCCCTGCTTGGGATGGGAGTGCTCAGGGATATCGATGGGTTTTCCCGGGGAGGGTTGTCTCAACCCTAAAGACTTTCAAATCCAACTGGCTGTGGCCCTGAGCAGGCTGAGCTAGCTTTGAATTTAACCCAGGCATTACTGGCTTATAATGAAATAAAATTTTCTTCTTACAGTGTTTATAAATGACATGTAAACAATGGTTTTCAATGTCATATGGCTCTTTCTGAATGAAAACCACTTCAAATTACTGGGTTTTATTTGAATTTCTCACTAAACAGCCTTTGGCATTTACTAGCAAAGGAATGTTGTTGTTGTAGTAGCACATGCACTCCCAAATGTTGGAAATATGGTGGCATATGTTCTTTTAGTGCATGTTTTAAGAATTGCTATTAACTTTTAAATGGCAATATTTTGAAATTATGAGAAATGAGGCACAAAATATCATTAATCTTTTGTACTCGTTTCATAAAATATATAGAGATCCTTTGGGAATGCTGCCATTATTTCATAATTGCATCACTTGGCTGTTATTCATTTAAACAGGGAGCCACATTTTTCCAAAATAGTTACTCTGACCTTTGGGCAATTAACGTATGGCTTGTCAAAGAGGTGTTCAACATTCCTTAGACTGCCTCTGATGCAGTCTGATGTGCTCTTAATACTGGGGGGAAAATTAAGTTTGTGGTGTATTCAGTCAATCTATGCAGCATGCAGATCTCCAGAAGCTGTGGATAAATGTGTCTGAGGAGGGAGACTGCAAAGCTACACCTAGTAGAGCTGTAATGGAAAATAAGAGAAATCTCTGCAGTGATTTGTGCTTAAATTTATGCTCTGAAATGATAGAAGCACAGGCTAAGCTGGGAATCTGTAATATACGTGTCAGCCTATGCATTACCAATCAGGAAATATTTTAGAAGTCAGTTGAAATAGGGAGGTTTTGCATAGCTGTTTTCTACTATTAGCTGTTTAATGCTCAAAATTGTTCCATGTTTAATGAGGTAGATTTGAGTTCAAAACCAAATAATTTGAAAATTTAACATGAAGAGGAAATTACTTAAGAAATTGTGCTCTTGGAAATGAGAGCACTGTCAGTTTATTCCATCTGTTGTTGGTCATTGAGGTAAAGCTTCTGAACATTTTTTACATTGGAAATGACACATTGTTCCTGAAAAGTTCTAAGGGAGACAAGCTAGCAGTATTTGCAGTTCATGTGTTGATTAATCTGCCTGCTTTTATTTATTTTCCATCCAGTTGTTAAAATTAATAAACTGGTAAACTTTCATCATGGTCTGACCTGCTGTATTTGTGTCTTTCAAAGCACTTCAGCAAATATATCAGCAAATATATATTTTTGCAAAAAATGCAAAGCAACACTGGCAAAAGAGGCCTTGTGACCAGATTCTGCCTTTGCAGAACACTGCCGTGTTCAGGTCAGATGGATGCTTTGAATCTTTTAAATGTACTTCTGTTCACCATGTCTTGGTATTCTGCATGTAGTTTTATTCTTCTTTTACCGACTTGGAACTTTGAAAAAGGCCTTGTTTTAATTTTGACATAAATTTTATCCTATTACCTAAAAAAAGATAGAGAAATTGTGGTGAAGGGATTTCATGTGGTGGTGTTCAGAATTCAACAGCACAAGGCTTTTTGCACCAGACTGAATTTACTTGTGCTTTTTACCTACATTTTTGTTGTGTGGATCACTTTTATAAAGATCACTCTGGAGCTGGCTTGAAAGAATTTTGCTTGATCCTTGCACCTTGTATTGGCCTAGGGCCTTTTCCAAGCAAATGTCCCGACTTGATGCTTATTGAGGCATTTGCAGGTATACAGGATTATTCAGAAGCATAAGTAGCCTTGAGGAGGAGAAAAGGTCACAAGCTGACTCTACAAAACAAGAAGAAAAAGATGTATTTTTGCATATTAAGGTAGTGGGAATTCTTCTTTGTCTTCCTATTTTATTTGTTAATGTATTCTATATCTTCTGTGTTTAACAGTAAATTAATCTTTCCTCTGTCAAGAAATACTGTCAAGACAAGTATGAATATAATAGGTCATTTACCTAATGGAAGAAAATAGTGGAAATAGGGGGGATAAAAAAGGTTGTTTTGTTGTGTGTTATGAGGTGAGTGCCTGTGAGATATTCAAAAGTGTTGAAAAATGCCCATGTTTTGTCCTGTGACATCCTGCAGGTCCAGGGTTGTGCAGGCTTTGGGACGTGGCCATGCACGAAGGGTCTGTGATCAGCTGCACTGAGAGAAGGCAGCACGCAGAATTCCCTGTCAGTGTAGTGGGACACTGAGAGTGCCCAAAGGCATGGCAGCATGAAACAGCACCAGCAAGTAACCATCATGTGATGGGAGAAACAGTGGAGGGAGATTCTGGTCAAAAGGAGGAAAATACATTTGTCTTGCTTCCCTTACTGATCATGTGACGTTCCCTGCTTTTGGTGTGATGAAAATGCATCAGATCTGCTCTCTGGTTCATGTGTTTGACTGGGACAGCACCACTTCAGAAAAAGATACAAAGACCATGCACAGCACAACAGTTCATCTCACCCCACTGTCAGGGGCTGCGTTAATTGTCTGTGCAGTGTCCCAGGGTTTCTCCTTCTTTCTTGGCCTTTGTGCTGACCCGTGGGACTGAGTTCTGCCAGTTGTTCTGTGAGCTTGGCTGAGACCCCTCGTGGTCTTTCCTGTATAAAAGCATAAGCCATTATATATTCTGTACCTTCCATAAGCTGCCAGTATTTCAGAAATATTTCTATTCTATCGGATTATTTCTTTACACATATCAGATGCCCAAATTTCTCAGGCATATGTAGTTTTCTACAGTGAAATGTCATATTGCAACTGCCATGAATTTTGGGGTTTGCTCCTGCTGCAGGTAGAAACAACCCTTGGTAAACTGTTTCTTTTGTGTGGAAAGCCTTAGAATGAGGGAATATGTTCTTGTAAGTGGTGTTGTGATACTTTGAGGTGTTTAGAGTTAAAACCAAAATGCGGAAAGAGAAAAGTCAGTACAAAGCTTGTTCCACTAGAGACTAAGAGTGTGCCTCTGGTTTTGCTTCTATC
>VZTT01050979.1:2185-21425 GCA_013400855.1 Buphagus erythrorhynchus
AAAAAGAGAAGCAACTGAGAAACTTTGGGCCTCCAAATGAGCACTAAATCCTTAAATGAATGGTAAGCCACTGTTCTCTGTATCATTCCAGAATTTAAAGAAGTAAAATACCAGATCCTTACTTTGTCTAAATCAGTTTACTACTCTTCCAGAATAACTATCATGTTTTTAAATTTTGTCTTCCTTCTTCCCAAAGTCCTAGATGAACAATTTTAAAATAGATGCAGATGCTAAAAATTCAAGGTATGCTTCAAAAATAAACTTGGGAATACATGAGAAACATCACATACTTTAAAGCGGATGCAGCAGAAATTCAATAGTCAGAAAGTGAACTTAGCTTAAAGGCCTCAAAGACCTTCCAAAAACATTACAAGGAGCTTCCAAGTTTATTGCCCAGACATGAGTACACGACACAGGTTTCAAGATTTATTCTAACGGATAAAAAATTATATTTCCAGAGAAGCATGTATATGGCTGTACAGGGATGGTCCAATTAAAGAGCCTTACCTGTTCACAGTAAAAGGTTGTCGAGAGGGTTGCTGCTTTGGCATACATATTATGCTTGGAGAGCTTCTGTTGGGGCTGCCTAACCCTGAACTGCTCATGCTGTTTGTCCTGCTGGGAATTCCAATGCCCTGACCAACCTGGGAGTGGTTCATCATATTCCTAGGATTCATAGGCAATATCCCCCTGAAAGAGAAAAACCATCCAGAGAGATGAATCTGTACAAGAGTATTTGGCTACTCATTCAGATTACTAACGCAGGATGGACTCCGAGTTGTTGCAACTTAATTTGTTCATAGTGACCAAACAGTGTGTTTGGATTACTCTCTCTAATTAATGCAGCTCTGGATTTCTTCAGAACTTCCAAATGACCCATTACATGCTAATCAAGTCCTTCATCAGGTTTAGATAAATACTTCAGTATTATATATATGAAAAGGTGTTACAGCTCTTTTCTAATGAGCACTTCAGATCTACTATCTTTATATTCTTATGAAGAGTATGACATCAAAGCAAAATTTTAACTGTACAATCAAATAACAAACTCTTACATTCTGAAGCAGAATTTGCCAGCAATTTGTCCCTTACGCACAAAAATAAAAATCAGTAAATCCTTACTTTTTCATGGTATTATTTCCCTAACACAGGCAGTGGTCCACAGAAACAGACTGTAAAGTATGAGGCAAAATATGCAGAACATTTACCAAGAGCTCTGCAGAAAGACACAATGGCAGAAATATCGGCTGTCGATAAATACCTGCTCGGAGATGGAGGCGTGTGAAGTGACATTGTTGGTACCCCTGTTGTTGGCGTTACGTGGCTCGGTAACTGAGTGCCTTGTGATAAGCTGCGATTTAAATGAGGGGTATTGTTGCTCATTCCCCTCATTGGAAGGCCTAGTGCACCTATTGAAAAAAAATTCAGAGGGGTGGAGATATAGAGCAATCAGGAACAAAGTCTTCTCCATCAGGTATAGATGGAAACAATTTATGCTGACAACGTACAAAGAAGTGTAAAGACTGAAGGAAAGTGCTGTGTAAAAACTAAGTTCTTGTTTGGATAGTAGAAATTCAATCATCAAATTTAGCCCCATTTTTGTTTAACTCTGGAAAGGCTCTTAAAGGAATTTCTCTGAAGTCACAAAATTTTGCTTCCTTTGAGACATATACTGTAGATGAAGGGTTGAATTTTGAATTTTTTGATAAGGACATGAAAATCTACAAATTATCTCAAAAGAAGGCAGCATTTTAGGAAAATCAGTAATTACTTTTTAATAAATTAAGTCTGTATTTGACCAGTATTTAGAACACTGATTTCTCTTGCTAAAAATTAAGCAAATCTCTGATAAAAAAAAGAAAGTGATGAATCTTTAATTAACAATAACACTGTTTTTAGGACAACAAAAGCAACATTTGAGGCCAATTCTCTCTTTACAGTTCAAGTTGCTTATGGCAACAGTACTTCAGTGTCTGTGATCAAGTTTGACCTTATCAGAAAAGAAAGCAAGCAGAATTTTAACAGCCCTCTATTAGCATTTTAAAAATACAGAATGGTTTTAACAATGTGATCAAAAGTATTTTCTACACAAACAATTGTGTGTGACAGAATAAAGCAAGCACTTCAGTGAGGTAAAAAATTAAATTACTTTAACTGAGAACAGCAGAAAATAACCAGTTACTGCCCTGTTTCAAAATGCTGGAAAACTTCATTAAGTTTTGTATTATTCTCATATCACTCTTCTGTGTTTAAGAAGTTTCAGAATTATGTTCAAAGACAAGAAGAAGTCATTTAGTGCAACATGTCAATAATAACAAACTTAGCATATAAAAAATGATGGTTGTGACAGTCCCCATTGCTTTGGCATAAGGCTGCTGAGGCAGACTGACAGAACTCAAAACCTAATCTTGCAGGCCAAACAAAAGATTCTGATGCATCAGCACTCTCCCATGGTAGAACACCCCAGCAGAAGAACTAAACATGCCAATGTATAATGTGGTTAAACACTAAGAGTGCAAAGAACAGACACAGCATATGCTCAAATTATTATCATGGACAAGGTTTTAAGAAATCTCTCACTCATTCAGCTTTTACACTGTAAGAACTGCAGTCTGTGTCCTACCCTACAATTTGCAAATCCAGGGAGTTTGCAATAAAACTCAAGTGTGTAACACTCAGATTTATCTCTATACATTCAGATTAAGAGGTAGTGTGACTTGCTATAATAAGCATCCTAACATTTCATTAAAAGTTGATTACATCGAAGTGTTCACTGTAAATATTTTGGCAATTTGCTGCATCAGAATAATTTCAATGAGTGTAAATACGTATTATAAATAATATTTCATGCTGATTAACAATTACGTGGGATTTTAAAAATAAAACAGTGAAGAAAAAATACATACACTACCAAACTAGATACAGCACACCAAAAAACATAATTAGGATATTCAACTTAATTTTGTGCAAGCATTTGTTTTAGCAAAGCCAGTTTCAGAGTGATAATTATTTCTTCTTATTGGCTTTCTTTAAACTAGATTTTTTTTATTGATGAGGGTTGTTGCAGTGAAGTAGAACCATATTCCTGGCAAGGAGGGGCAATTGAAATATTCACTGAAAGAAGAAAATAAAACCCCAAACTCTTTTTTCTTACACTTTATTTTTCCACTTTTCTAATTGAGACAAGATCTACATGGGCTATGTTGGAGGCAGGCCAATGAAATGGCTGATTTCCTTCCTACTGGTCAAGCTTAAGTTACATTTATGCTGTTAACATGACATCTTGCTTAAGGACTGACAGCTACCCATCATTAAAAGTGTACAGGCACTATCAGCTTTGTTTTTCCTAAAGAGTATTTTAATCACAACCATGACTTCAACAAAAAAAGTCTCTTGCCCCTTTTTCTCAAGATCTGGTAGAAACTGACACCTGATAATATTTACTTTCAAGGTTTTAGGCATGCATGTCTCCATGTTACAGAGATTACATCCTAGGCACAGCAACCAAGTGAATGAAAAACCAAGTTGATAAAAAAAGATGACCTCAAAAAATAAACAACAAATAACTGTGATAAACAGAATGAATAAACTATTTCAGTATCTGTATACAGTAAAGTCTGAAAGGTTCAACAGTGCCAGAATCAGCACCTAAAAGATAAAAGCCAAACATGACTCTCAGACTGACTAGAACCTGCTCATATAAATCTCAGTAGCAAAATAAAATGGTGGTTTATATTACAGGGTCACTCATCAACAACCACTGAGAAAGGAAAAAAAAAAAACCACTTCCACAAAAACACCACCACCAAAAAACAAACAAAACCCCCCACAAAACACTCCACTATATTTTTTAAACCATTTGACGGAAGCTGAAAGACGTAGGGAAGGCCATGCATCTAGCAAACAAAGCTTTTAATTTGTCTAGATAAAAAAGTGCAGACTTTCTAAAGTACTCTGAAGACACTTTTTCTTGGAATCTGAGTCAGATGCACTTAGCAAGACAGCAGAAAACATTTAGAAGCATACAGTGACACAGGAGAGATGATATTCACAACCAGTTTTACTTGTGGAACTGTATCTAACCCAGATATTCTGAGTCACTGCCTGAGTGCACCTCTCAGTTAGCAGGAGGTTCAGTTCTCTAAACTGGCCCTAAGTTAGGTGGTCCTTAAGTTAGCATTAACACCGTGACTGTCGTTCTATAGCTCTTCTATTGCAACAGGCACACACATGAAATTGTCAAGGTATTGGAAAGAAAAAAACAGTGGTGCAGAAAGCAATAATCTTAATGGCATAGCTCTTTGCCAAATGCAAGTTGCCAAGCATGTACACAAGATTTATCGTGCTCCTGTAGAGCATGAAGTATCAGTTATATTTAAGGTATAATTTCCTTCTATTCCTTACATAGTTTTCTGAACTAGGCTCATTTTGGCTCAGCTTTCTTTCTTTAGGTTTTCCTTCACAGAGTCTGTTAAATCACAGAAAAATTTTATAGTATGATTGTATTTGGATATTTAGCAGTTTTAAAGTGACAAAATTACATTTTGCACACTAAACACTGCAAAAATGCATTCTAAGCAAAGCAAACATGCATCTTAAAATAATTGCACATAGGGAGACATACTGTCATTTTTACAATCACCAGAAAACAAAGCCATCTGCATGTTCCAGAGTGTCAAAGTTTAATACATTTAGCATAAAATAAACATATTATTAATAAAAAGAATTCTTACTTTGTTGCCCGTATAAACTTGCCCCAAACTGAGACAGCTGACCTGATGTTGATGGTGATGCCAGCATCTAAAATGTAAGAAGAATAAGAGGTTACTAAAGACATAAAGATATTGTGCTATCTTGCTCTGCAAGTTTACAACACTATGTTACACCAAGAAAACCAAAACAACTGAAAACTCATTCAAAGTCATGAAAAAACCCAAAAACTCCCCAAAATATCTGCACAGTAACACCTGTAGCAGTATATCACACATCAATAAAATTTATTACTTTAGCTGTATGAATACAGATTTTACTTGCAACAAAGAGCACAGATCTAAAAGCTTTCAGGTTTTCTACCCTTGCAGCTAGAAGACCCATTGTTACAGAAAAAAGAAATAGTCATTTACTTAAATCAGAGGTCTTCTTTCTCTGCAAAACATGCCTCATACAAATAGATCCTTTCTTGCTCAACAAATAAGAGTTTCGTATTATCATTTACAATATGAGTGGATAGGTAGCAGCAAGTATATATGAACAGATATGAACTTCATATCAATATATGAAATTATAATACACTGCCCCAAGAGCTGGCTTCATGCTTGCACACAAATATGAACAGGACCTACAAATGTCAGAAGCAGTATTTCCTGCTCTACCATGCTCACTTTAGAGAAATCACATATTACCAAGTATTTCCATTAAAACCTTCTTTGTCAACTTTCAGACAGCACACCACAAATGTGACAAACTACAGAGACTCTTGGGAGAAGTAAGAACCAAAAAAAAACCCAAAATCAAACAAACAAAAAACCCCACAAAAAAAGCATCACCCTCTATGAAGAAAGATAGAGATTTGAGTTTGCATACTCCAGGAAAGAAGGCAACTGATGCAGGCACATGACACCAGATTTCCAGTCACTGCTCTAAGAGGAAAACAACAAACTGTTCTCCATGCTTCTGAAGAAATGTAAAGAATTAATAAATTTGAGAAACAAGACAATCTAAACACTTGGAAAACACACCCTTTGCAATCTTAAGGTACATCCATCCCTGTGCACTTTTCATCAATTAGCTGTTCACTAATGCTAGGTATAGTTGTCCCCCTGGAGTCAGAAGAGTTATTAGTTGACCTAATCCCTCCACCCAAAACAGAACATGATACTTCTACTTAGTAACACATGGGCAAATAGATGCTTATTTAGTGAACTAATCTGGACTTGGACTGAATTTTAGGATGGTTTCAAGGAAAGGAATGCCTAGATTCTTAGACATAAGGCAATTTCAAGAGTTTTCAACTTGAAAGTAAAGAATTCAAATCAAAATAACTTTACTGCAATAAACTGCAATTTGCTTTGTTGATATAATCAAGGCAGATGTAAAATTCAAACAAATCTTATAAACTGAATCTGCTGGTTGTCTATACTGGGACCAAATCCAGATGGTAGAAACGAGAAAGAAGACATGCAGGGTAAGTCACTAAGTATCTAAGTGGCATTCATATCAGTAAGTCACTAGGTATTTATGATTTTTTAAAATACATACAGAAGACATGAAATAAGAAATTACAGCAGGCAATTACTGTAGATCATAAAATGTATCAGAACCTAACTCAGCATACATTTTACTCACATGTATTAAGAACAACGTGCAGGTATTTGATAGTAAGCAACACAGGAACAAACAACCACATTAGCACACAAAAAGGCTTAAAAGAGCAAGACAAGATTTTCTTTCTTACTGAAGAACTCACTTAACAAAAACTCACTCTAATTGTAACACCCAGTGCCCTCAGCTCAGCGTTCATATTAACCAGGTTCACAGGCTATATCTGCATCAACAAGTGATGCAGCTAGAGGGAAGTACATTTGTAAAAAAAAAGTTGGTTCTGGGGGCCTACCAGCTACTGTATGCTTTCCTAACTAAAACACTTGATGCCATGGACTAGATGCCCATTAGTGTGTGCTGGAGCATCTCTTCCAACCTGTATTCAGAAGGAATAAAATTCATTCACGCTAATATTGCTCTGAAATATGAACCAAAGCATGCTGAGGTGGGGACACTTGGGAGACAAGATTTCAAATGCACACTTCCCCCTCCCCCCCCTCAAACTAACAAATTTATATTCATTAAACACTGATAAAACAAGCTGACACAGTAGTTTTTAAGAAAGAAAAGACAAAGTAAAATGGTGAGGTTAAAAAAAACAACATTCAAGTTTGACAAGTTGGAAAATCCTAGAACATGTTGCAAGGTGTGAAAAATTGTAATTCTATGGGAAAAAATGAGAGGTCGAAAGTTACAAGACTCTTCTGAGACAATGATAAAGGCACAAAAGTTCAAAAAATAGAAGTCAACACACCAGACACTGCACTAGAAATATCAGTCAAAAAGTACTACCAGCTTTGGGATAGGTAAGCAAAACAGTTAAGCCAAAAAAGAATATCCCATAAGCACAGCTGCTCAGGGAACTAAAAAATTGCTGTGATGGCATGTGATGTAATAAGCAGAAGACAGTACAGACCTCAGCATAAATTCCTTTATTTATAACATTAATTTGGAGTAAAAAAACCCCATAATTAGAAAACCCTGAAGAGGCAATAGATTACTTTAAAGAGTGAAAAAATAATCCCACCTGTTGTACAATGATTACTACTTTATTTTTAAAATTAAATAATATTAGCAAATTAAATAATAATAGCAAATAATATATATTGAACACTGCTTATTAGAAAGAAGATTTTCTTTTGAAACATTGCAAAGTAGGTCACATCTATTGCGCCACTTTTACACAGAAAGTTAATTGCAAAATTACTTGTAGAGAAACCTTTATAAAAAACCGTAATAAAGGCCAAGTGTTAAATTCAGTAAGTCTGATAATTTAATGTCATAACACACTTAGAACATCAAAGATAACAAGCCTCAAGAAAAAAATCAATAAAAAATCCTGTGGATCTGTTCCAGGCAGATTAAATGCAGCATTTCTCAAACCTTATGGACCAGGAATACGCTGTATGGGTATCTCACTTATTCCATCTCTATTTTATTAAACACCTTTTTCTGTCATATCTAAGTAAGGAACAGTTTAAAATTGTCTTGTTTTTTAATTATTTCCATACAATGTAGATCAACAACAAAAATTAAATTCAGCAAAACCTTAACCTTGCATTCAAAGCCTCTGAGTCACCATTATAGCCTACTCAAACCTCTCTAGCAAAGATAATGAAGATTCAAGATGAATGGTATTAATAGTATCAAAAACATTTCTTATGGCATTTTGCAATCATTATTTCATCTGACTGGGCTACTTGCTACACGACACAGAAAATGTAACAACTCTCCAAGAGCACACTTGCAACTGTGACTGGAAGTCACTTGAATTGTCTGAAACAGCCAAGTCGTAACCTTAATAAAAACCAAAGCAGCCTTAAGGTGACTAAAGCCTCTTCCAGTTGTTAAGACTTATTAAGCTTTACCCAGTTATGTTAGAATCTTAGGGGGAAAAAATATTCAGTCTTATAGTTGTAAAAATCTAAATCAATTTGCTAGTGGCTAACAGCCACAAAACACAGCATGGGATTTCTGCTTCTATTCTGAAGTTGTACCACCAAACTATGTAGATTTTTTCAATTAGCTTTCATTATGTTGTTATTAGGAGACAGAGGAGGCCTAAGACTTGCCTCTCCCATGGGACAGGGGGACTACTGAGGAAAAAAGACCCAGTGTAACATGAAGGCTTCACTTTATCTTGCCAAGATACAGGAAAGACCAACACTCAATACTGGCAGGCTGAAAGACTGAGTCCATGACACTCCGCTTAAGACATGGACATCATTTTACTCACGTGTCTCAAACAGTGACAGCGCAATATTGTTCATGGAAGATTATGCTGATGATCCAAGCAGATGGCCCAATTTTTCTGGACTGGTCCACACCAAGAATCAATAAGTTGCAAGGGGCTATCAGACAACTTCCTATCCCTAGTGCTGAGAGATTTTACTGTAACTGCTTTCATTACTCTTGATCAGTTTACTGCAGTAAGTTCATTTGAGAGTGTCAACAAATCTCAAAAAAATACCAGCACCAGGAAATGCTTAAATTTGCCAAGAACTGTGAAGAAAACATTGCACTTTACAACCCTCTCAGGAGAGTGGAGAACATAGGCTGCAGCCTTCCTGAAAGCAGAGGGAGGTGGTGGGAGGGAGGTCCAGCAGCAGCGCTGGCCGAACAGGTTCCTGCCTCCCTGTGCACTGCAGCATCCTGCCTCTTCCAAGAAATGCCCCAATTCAGCGTGGGGACAGCTGCCTGCCACCATCACTGCCACGGTCAGCAGGGTGGCACCAAGAAAACTCAGTAAAGCAGTTCTGTGAAGGATGCTACATTATGTAGTTATAGCCCAAAGCTACTTTCTTAAACATGAGGCAAGCGGTAGCTAAAATACATTGATTTAGCACTACAAAGTCAAGTCCTAGAACAAAATATGTTAGAATAAGCAAGTTTGTGAGTAATATCAGGCCTGATAAATGATGGCTTCTTTCTCACAGATGCAAACATCAGCATCATTTTGTATTTATGCTACTTTATTTCTGGTATCTGCCATCTGTGCTGCACTATTTAATAATAACAACATTTGACCCACCCATAGCCTCAAAAGAAGAAAGTGTTACACAGACATAAAAAACAGTAGTAAAACAAGTTAACAAATAACAGATAAAAATAAGAATTCTTCTAGACTCCGACAGCTTTTTAGTAGTGTTTAGTCTTCCTCTTTACACCACTTTTTAATACAGCACTCACAAAATTCTCATGTTACAAGAAAGTATTTCCAAACCTCAGTATCATAAATCAATTAAAACCTTGTACACATATATAAATACAGGGTATTATCTGCCAGTGAAAATTACTGATGTAAGTAATTTGTGAAATAGAAACCCAAATACAATACTGTAAAATAAATGAAATTGTAGTCAGTCTTTCATATTTCATAATTTCAGGTTGGTTGTGATCTTCTGCCTCCAGCAGCACTTGGAGAGCACAAGGAGGTAGGACCACACTGCTGATGGCAGCAATATCCCAAGATCTTAGAGACAAGATGTTGTTTTTGAATGACAATGACATTATTACTGTGAGGTTAACATGGCTACCCAAGTAAAAACGAATTCTCCCTGTGTAGAGACATTGTTTGATAGTACAGTTTATCAATGAGCCACATGACTACTGAAAGCTCATTGAAAGATGCTGTAAAAAATGCCAAAGCAATTAAGAACTAGGACAATAAAGCAAATACTTTACACCAACTAAATAACCAGCTACATACAAAAAAACAAGAACTAAACAAAATCCCCACCACTGAGCTCATAAACCATCAATATTACAAAATAGCATGTTCAATGAACCGAGTTATTGGGTAAGAAACCATAATCTTCACCTTCTATTAAATGCACATGATTTTATGCATGGAATTAATCTAGTTAAAGGCACCACTTCAGAAGCTAGAGCTGACATATGAAAATTATTATATGTTGTGAAGTGGAGATGCAGTAAAATAAAGCTTCTAGATGAAGTGAAGATGAAGCATAGAAAAGTATGGAACACCCACCATAGTCATTCAATTATTCTATAAGAAGCCTAAATACAAACATAATCATAGTGAAAATTATACTATAGTCATCAACAGTAAAATTAATTTCCTTGTGACATAATTCCAAATTGTAAAGAGATGTGAACTATCTTATATCCAGATATATATTTTTCAGATACATACTTCCATACTGTGTGAAATAGTGTAAAAACACACTTTTGTCTCTAAGCAAAATTAGTTTATGATGTATTGTTTTATTTGATAAATCCATTCAGGTGCAAACTTATAGGCAACACAGTAAAGGGCACATTTTGTATTTGAAACTTTTTATTCTTTCAGCATACTGTATAACTTTCTTATGAAAATGCACACTATAGGCAGATGATGACAAGCTCTGAAAGTGAACTGCATTAAACACGAAGTTTCTTCAATTGTTACTAATCTCATTCCCTGCAATTCCTTCCAACTATTTTTTACCACTTTTGCCACTATCAATGGCATTGCAAATTTCATACATTTAAAGTTTGTTTGTTTCCATTAGGGGGATGGTTTTGGTTTTTTCTCCCTTTTTTTTTTCTTTGGTTGTTTTTTTTTTGCGTTTTTTAAAAAAAACTTCATTGCGTACTCAGTAATACATGCAAGGAATGTTTCATCACTCTTCTGGAAGGTGAAAAGTAACTCTGTTGCTTTGTAATTCACACTTCAAAGAGCGAAGCCTAAGCCATGTGTTTGACAAAGCAAGCAGAGCAAACCAACTCACTATTCAATCAAATCTGCATGAATGTTTACATGCAAAGTAATGCATGTTAAAATATTTGTTTGCCATTTATAATTAAGATATTAATCTATTTATTTCTGAAAATAAAACTTTAGGGTTTTTTCTCACTCCACAAATGGATCAAAACTATTCAGACAATTACAAGTTAGGTTAATGTACAGTATCTCTACTCAGCCAATCAGCATTAGTGTGAACTGCTCCTGACACAAGGGGGTTTCATGGGAATTCCTGAATACATACAACTCTGTATGAAGTATCTGAAGTAAAATTATGACTAAGGCAACAAAGATACCTTAGTAAAGAAGATACCATAGGTTCCCTCAGAATCCTCAACTAATAGCATTAAAAAGTCAGCAATTTATCTGGATCAATGATGCTCAGCAGCCTTAAAGACAAAGTTGTCTCCAGAAAACTGACTAAACTCTTACACATTTTGTTTCCAAAACATAGCAAGATTCTGGATCTCAGCCACAATGGCAAGCTAAAGTTGGAGTTTTCTCTCTTGTAAGAAAGTACCATCTCCTTATAAGGCCAAGTATTTCAAAACACAGTAGAAGTAAAGGTTCTATAAATCCATTTAATAGAATCACAGTAAAAGCAATTTGACCTCCCTTTGTTGTATCAGCACCACTGAGATCTGCCTTTGTGCAACTGTCTCATGACAGAGGAACCTCTGAATTTCATCCATCGCAGACATGACTTCAGCTAAGGATGGAAGAAACCTCTGGAAAGCAGGCTTCCAGAATCAACAACACATTTTCCTGTACTGAGGACTACTACTGAGGACTTCCTAGCGCTAGGGGAGCTAGATAAACAATTGCAATGAGACAAATCTAATCTTCAAGCAAGATCTCACCTGCCACAATTAAAAGTACAAATCAGAAGTATTACTACTAACTTACTGCAAGCATTCTACTATCTGTTGAGGAACTGGAAAAGAAAATGAACAGCAAAGGACTGGGCCAAGATTTGAAAGAAATGTTAATTGAAAAAAATCTCCTAACTTCTCTGATTGGGTAGACCTCCATTAAAATGCATGTGTGTCTACTATGAGATTTATGACTACAGTTCAGAGCAACAGAAGATGCCCTGATCTTACACGCTCATGTACACATTTTTCAGTGGATTGGGCTAGATTGGTCAAACCCTGGAGTCCTTCTTACATTCTCATACATGAGAAATCAAAGAAGTTCAGACTGAATCAGTCCAATCTTTTCTCATTTGCATTTTTGTTTTGTTCATTTAACAACTGTAGTTTCGAAAGTATGAGGGCCTTGAGTTACCAATTTCTACCACTGTCACCCCATCCAAATAAAAATACATGGATACATGTCCTGAAAGTTATTTTGCTGAGTGTATAGACAGCTCAATTAAGTTGGTGAAATTAGCCACAAGTAAGCTCTGAAATTGTTTTGTGGGCACCCAGTGCATCATCTTACCAATTTAGATTACAAGGATACCACTTGTTGCCATGGAAAAGTTAAACTATTTTCTTAAACTGTTCTGTGTTTTGAAAGTACTGTAAAACACCTAATTTCTTTGCAAAGGATTATTCACCTGGTTATAATGCACTGACCAAATGCAGAAAAATTTACAGAGCACTCATGCATATACTCTGTTCCTCTTCTCTACTTAGCTCAGCAAGCATGCAATGATTCAAGTCAAAGCAACTTATCTAGTAAAAAAGAAGCATAAGATGGCTTGAGCAAGATATAATCTCATCTAAGCAATCAAAATTGTGGGCCTAAAATAACCTATCCAATCAGTATCCTTATGACCTTGGAAGTACTTGTGCATGTGAGTAACATGCAACTTTTCCATTTCAATTACCATATTAGTCCTGTTCATCTACAACTGCTTTCTCTAGTGAAAAACAGGTAGCTCTTAGCTACACTGAGGCTGAAATAAAAGTAGTATGTCCAAAATTATTTACTGCTAGTTCTTTCCCCATATCTAAAGTCCTTGAAATTTAAGACAGGATTACCTAAATTACCTTAAATACCTAAAAAAAAAAATCTCGGGAAACAAACTGCACAAAGTATTTTCAGAAACTAAAAACGGCTGAAGATGTAAAATGCAAAACCACAACAAAAAGCCTGTAGACACTGCATGGAAGCATAAGATATAATCAATAACTCAATTTAAATTACAAATACAATGCTTCAAGATGAAAAAAAGAAACAACACTGGCAAGCATATGACTGAAGTTTACATGAATAAATTTACTGAAATTAAAGCACTTGCCACTGGAAACAGCCACACACAGCTTAAAGTTAAATGAAGACCTTCCTCACATACATTTCACATACTTGAAACTATCTCAGTACTGAATGGAGAAAAAAATAAGCTTATTCAACTTACATCTTTTTCTGACCGATGTGGGAACATCGATGATTGGCTGTAGTACATGTTCTCATCATGGTAGTCACCATCAACCCCCTCTACAAACTTCTTCCTTGAAGCACCAAACATGCTGTTTGTCACCTAAATGAGAAGAAAACTTATTATATACCATATATTATTTGATTTGCTACATAGTTGGTATATATTTTAAATATATATATGGAAGGATTGTTAAAAACCTATTACTAAGTATCTGAAAATTCCTCTTAAAATTACTTCCCGTATATTTGCCAGTGTAATGGTTCTTTCAAGAAAGATTTTCATGTGACAAACTCATATTCCAGAAACAACTGGGGTGGGGAAAGGGGATATGGTTTCATTTTTTGGAAGGGTGTTATGTTTATTTTTTGAGTTCCACGACCTTACACACAAGCTTACTTAAAACTACAACATGTCAGAAAATAAGAGCAAACTTCCCTAGTTTTCCTCTCCTCAGGTAAACATTTTCAGCCTAAAAGGAAATAATTAAGAATATTCCTTAGAGCTCACTCACCTTAAAAGAAATAACAAAAATAAAACAGAGAAGAAAAAAAAAAAATCTGTGAAATCTGCCATGTCTCATCACCAGACTTGGAAAACCAGCTTTCTACTTGACCCCACTCAGCTCCATGATTAAGTAAGAGAAGGTTGAGCTTAACCACACTCAACAACCTCATCACAGACTGGCAAAGTTACTGCAGACAGCCCATAAAAATCCACTAGATTTTATTTTACCCTTACTACCAGAAATGCACATACACACAGAGTTGCTAATGCAGGAAATGGAGACCAGAGAAACAGCAGCCACACAGCTGGCCACAGAATCTTAATTCATTAGAAAATTTAATCCTGCAGCAAGGTCATACAATGTCACTAAAGCATCTACTGCACACCATGTGTACTTCTATACCTGACTCTCATTTAATCATCTGACTATGAAGCTATATCCCAGCACAGTGAGCACTAACCAAGCCCTAGTTTAACCAAACAGGTTAATGTTCAAACCAGCAAAGCAGCACATGCAGGTCAGCACAGAGCAACTTACCCAGCTTCTTGTACCATAGGGGGAGACTGGAGAGAGTGCAATCAGCGGGGTGATAATCAACCTGGAGCTACTGCCCTACATAAAACTTATCTTCACAATAATCTTTCTCATCTTGAAAGGTAAGGAAGCTAAGGTACAGTTAGCTTTTGAAATGCTCTGAACCTTAAGATTTACTATCTTCACTACAACATTAGATAAACTTTAAAAATATAGGATTTTCAACATTTTTTTAAATAGTCAGTTTGCACTACCTTAGGCTCTTGCTTGAAACTGAAATTTCAAAATGCTTATTTTGGTTGGCTGCAAGAAGAGTTACTTTCAGCCAGAAATCCTCTTGACAGAAATCCCCGCTGACACAAAATTACTGTGATGTTCCTCACAGTGTGCCTTATTCAAATTTCACCTTTACTAATGAATATTTCCAGGCAGTGTTTAAAATACATGACTGTTCTTAGACTGGTAACAATTAAACCCTGTGATTTCAAAGTCACAGTACTTTTGATTAACACTAGTCAACACCTAGGATGCATTTAATATAGCTATACTCCACAGAATGATCTCAAAACATTTGGCTAAACAGAAGTCTATTGCACTACTCCCACAAGAGGATTTCAGATATTCAGACTACTGATATTCCAGAAGAAACGTAAAATCTGTTACAAATATGTGAAGGATGGCATGTAAATTTACTGCATACCTTCCCCAGATGAAATTTGTCTTTTATGTTTTTTTACAAAATATGTGCAAATATAAGGTCCCCAAGTGCTAGAATGCAATCAGCTGACTTTCACACTTATAGTGAAGCTTTCATTACACTGTAAGCATATCCCACTGTGTTAATCCCCTTACAATGCAATTATCACCTACCAGATGGGATGGAGCATTTAACAGGCTAAGGGGATTATCTTGTCCTTTGCTCTGCCTGAGTAAAGTGCAGAGAGATGAGCAGTTATCTTTAACTGCAGTAAAAAGGATAGCGAAATGCTTTGGCAAAACTATCTTCAGCAACAAAGAGAAGCTGGAGTCACACTCAACTACTGCTCTTGAGAAGCAGAAAAGCAGCTTCTCATAAGTCCCAAAGAATTCTTTGGTGCTCCTTTAACAACACCTGGGATAAGGAAACGATTATTTTTTTGCCACACAACTTTCTCTTGTGACAAATCATGAGAATAACAACTGAATTGTGATAGAAAGCAAGTCACTGATGCATATGTGGTACTGAACAAATGTAATACACAACCCTGAGCTACAATACAGGAGCTATATAAGCTATGTAAGGAGCTATAAACTATTCTGTCTTTGACCCTGCAGATTTTGATCTTATTTCTGCAAAGGTTTACATGAGGCTGGCTACATATGCACCATAAAGACTTCAGTGGGTCAGAGCTCTCAAAATACACGTCTATAGCTGCTGCAAGAAAGTTAGTATGTCCAAATATAGTCTTTCTACTGAAAAGTTGAAAGATATTTCAAGTTCTCCACTGAATTCAATCTTTCTAAAAGATTATTTTCTATACTGATAATCATATATGACAGTGGCCCAAAAAACTAATCAAGACTATTCCCTGAAGACTGATGAAGTACAATGATATTAATATGGAGTCTGTCAAAAGCATGGTTATAAAGAAAGAAATGAAGAAAACTTTTAATAATTAGATAAGTATTGATATTTTTATTGGAAAACTGTATTTCTACATGACACCTAACAGAACTGTGCTGATGAACTCCAGAGAACAGAGCAGGCTGCAGCTGTAGGGGAAGGCTAAGGAGCTTGCAGTGCTCCTGTCTGCTACCCAGCTGCATCACTGCACCCAACTACCCTGAAAACCTCTGAAGACTTTTTGCAGAGACTGACACATCTTCACAACAGCATTTTTGTACTTGATTTTGTGTTGTTCAATGCTGCCAAGTGAAGCAGTCGCATGCAGTGTTCAAGCTGTCCAAACTCCCAGTTAGAGAAGTGGTACAGGCACTGGAGGGCATTCTGGCACTGCGTGCATCCCTAACAGGATTCCACTCTACTAGAAAGAGCTGTCACCTGTTCTTAGAGTGAACCACAGCAAAGATCACAACAGAGAAATGCAGTGGTACAATTCACACTGCTATCCAGCCCTGTCAGAAAACTAACAGCACAATAACATGAGGCAAGCTGCTAAAAACCAGTAACAGAACGAGCAGGAACTGGGATTAGAGACGTAAGCTGCAGCTGCTGTAGCCAGGTTGCTTACTTTGTGCTCACTCTGAAGCTAAAACCAGCAGCCAATTTATCTACTTCCTGATAGTCACTGGTGACAGTAAACGGCTGGCAGAACTCTAAATCAGAGCACTTATCCCCATGCAGACTTTCATATTACAGCAGGTTTATGCAGTGACAGTGTCATACTGTTGCCAGGTTAGCAGCAGGCACCTTCTGATCCATGTAAACTTATTCCAGTATTCACTAACACACTCATTAGTCACTCATGCTACAAGCATATGCACAGATATTGGAAAAACACTGTTGTGGTACTCTTTGTAAGGTGTGAGAATAACTGGGTCTGCGCCAAATGCAGGCAGATCTGCAGATGGAACTTAGTTGCTTATTTGCTAGGACAAGAAGTAACTGGGAAACATCATACACAGACTGCAGCTCCCCTTTCACAGACTGACAGATCACTGCTCAATCAGCTATGAAAGTAAATACAGCAAAGTTCATGAAGCCCTTACAAATAGATTTTAAACCCTTTGGAAAGTAACAAGAACCTGAGGTTTTGGACCTTCATGTACAGAGTCTGGACTGGTAGAGTGAAGAAAGGCAGAAATCAGCTCTTATATTTAAGTTCCTCTTTCATATATATTACATACACACACACACATATGCCAACACAATCTCACAGAAGTGGTATGCCAATTGTATGGCAATTTTATTATGCAAAGAATTCTTGTCTCTGAGACTAATGTCATGCAGATCCCTCTCCTAATCCTCTAATGATTCTTCCTGTCCTACTGTGGGAACTCAGTTCTCTGTTGCACAAGACACACTGGCAGTGTAACTATTCATTAAAAATATAAAAACAGCACACTTAGGTAAATTTATTCTTTAGTGCAATGTTGCAGAAGTACTTCAAACTCCCACTGGTAGTCCCATGCAAAATATTATTAGAAAATATTCATGGTGACAGAGGAAAGAAAGGGGAGGAACTATATGTTAGGATGGAGTTAAGAGAACTAACCAGACACGTGGCCACAAACCACATCCACTTCTGATCAAGTGAACACACGTGCTTCTTTCAAAGCACGAGCTGCACCTGGGTCAGGGCAACCCCTGGTACCAACACAGGCTGGGGGATGAGCAGAGACAGCAGCCCAGAGAGCAGCCCTGCCAAGAAGGACTTGGGGTGCTGATGAATGAGAGGCTGGACATGTGCCAGCAGTGTGCACTCAGACCAGAATACCAATTGGATCTTGGCTATCCAAAGCAGCGTGGCCAGCAGGGCCAGGGAGGGGATTCTGCCCCTCTGCTCTGGTGAGATCCCTCCTGGAGTGCAGCATCCAGCTCTGGGATTCCCAGCCTGGGAAGGACATTGCCCTAATAGAATGAATCCACAGAAGGGCCACCAAGATGATTACAAGGGATGGAGCACCTCGCCTATGAGGAAAGGCTGAGAGAAATTACATTATTCAGCCTGGAAAAGAGAAGGTTTGGGCATATTTTACTTGTGGCCTACCAGTCCCCGAAGGGAGCCTACACGAAGTATGGATCATGTAGTGACAGAACAAGAGGGAATGGCTTTAAACTGACAGCGAGTAGGTTTAGATTAATGTTAGGAAGAAATTCCTTACTGCGAGGGTGATGAGGCGCTGGCACAGGCTGCCCCGAGATGCCTATCCCCAGAGATGCAGATGCCCTGTCCCCAGAGTTTTCAGGCTGGATGGGGCTGGGAGCAGCTTGGTCTAGTGGAAAGTATCTCTGCCACGGCAGGGGTCTGAAAATAGATAATCTTTAAGGCCCCTTCCACTCTAGGCCATTCTATGATTCTGTGTTTAAAACTCACAACTTCAAGCTAATGTTCATTAGGCAAAATGCAGTCAGAAACCTAGTAAGACCTTTAAATTCTTCTGTGGAACATTTCCTAACAACCACTACAGGAGAACTAGAAGCACTGTACAAATGTTAGGAACTTGAAGGATCTAATAACCAGTTTGCTGTGGTCATTGACCTTCATCCTTCAGCTGAGAAAACAACACAAAACAACAATCAATACTTATTTAAAAGAAGATTTAAAGAGAAATATTTTTAATTGTGAGGAACACTGCAGTATAGCATAATTCAGCACACAAAAATGTCTCACCAATAACTGAAAACATCTTACTGAACTGAATTTGTATGGAAAAACTATTAAAAATTTTGTCTTAAGCTGCATGAAAATCTTCAAAATTTACTTACAAAGAGGTTCTATGATTGTATATCAATGTTAGTTTAACAGCCTGAAGCAAATTATACTATTAAAAAAAATGAAAACTATCTACATTTTTTGTTTTGCCATATTACTATAGGCAGTGCCCAAGGAGAGCTCGCTCACACCATTAACACAGCCAAATCTAAACTAAGATGATACTATAAAAATCTCACAGGAGAATGAATACTTTTCATTTTCCATAGAGTAGAAAAACCAACATCGAACTACAACTGATTAAAATCATCATCTTCATGAGAGATTAAAACTATACACAGTAACACAAGTCAAAAAAAAAAAAAAAA
>VZTT01050979.1:65590-93291 GCA_013400855.1 Buphagus erythrorhynchus
GGACTCACCGCATGAATTTTCTTGTCCCGCGAATCCAAGATGGCTGAGTATCCAGCACGGAGGATGCTGGGGGAGCAACCTTTACCCTCTGACCCGGCCGCCGCCGTGACCCCGCCGCCGCTCGGCCCGGCCGCCAGCGCCGAGGGGCGGAGGCAGCGCTGCTGCACCGCCCGCAACGGCCCGGCCCTGCGGAGGGGCTGAGGGGGACGGGGAGGAAGGGGAGGAGGAAGGAGCAACGAGGCTCCCTCGGCTGCTCTCCCTCCGCCTCCCGCGGGAGACGCGGCCCAGTGCTGGGGGCAGGGCCCGCAGGCCGCGGGGCTGCCGGATGCTGCCGCTCTCCGCCGGCCCCACTGAGACGCTGCTGGCCGGCGCCGTGCCCGGCTCAGAGCCCGTTCTGTGAGGGGAGAGGGCGGCGCTCAGGCCTGGAGCGCCGGGCTGGATCGGGGCGTGGGGGTGAGCAGGGTCAAGGCAGAGCGGGGCTCCCCGATCCTCCCCTCACCCGTGCACCCCCGGGGCTGCCGGGAGCTTGTGGAGACCTACCCCGGGTGGACGCGCTCCCTTGGGAAGCGCCCCAGCTTCCAGAGGGGGTGTCCCGTCCCCTGTGTCCCTGCCCTGTCAACTCCCTTGGGGTTGCAGAGCGCAGGAGAACGGCCTGGCCTCTCCGCAGGCTGTGCGTTACCCTGTGGAGATTTTGGGTCAGGAACGACCCGACGATGGGGTAAATTGTGTGAAAGTTCCTATTTTCTCTGCAGTATGGTAGCAGTGGAGAGACAGGTCCTGCTATCCGCTTTGTGTGTGAATGAAGTGAAAAAGCATTTATAAGATGACACAACTGGACTTTTAATTTATTGATCGTCAAAACATGTATGTTATGTATGTATGGCTTGAATACAGCAAGTGCCGATGCATGAAACACTCATGCAAATAATCCCCTTGAATTTAGTCAGACTGTCAATGGTGTGAAAGTGTGCAGAAGTGTTTACAGGATAAAGGCCAACATCATTTGTGAACTGGCTGCTCTGCTCCATCAAGAAAAAACAATGGCACTGACACCATAGTTTGGTTGTAAAATCATCATAAAGTTTAAAATTTCAAGCAAAGAGATGAACAGAAATAGCAGGTTTCTTTCAGGAGTTTCACACGTGTGCTTTCTTCTCAGATTTGATTTTGAACCTCCAAACTGAATTTAGAATTACTGAAGAATTCAGTAGGTTACACAACACTAATATTTTATAGAAACATTGGTACAACAGTAACATGTCTGTCAACATAAATATGTTTTGAAGATAAAAGAGCAATCTTCCGTTTAAGGCAGGAGACCAGTTTCTTAATGTCACCAGCTTTAGTTGTGTGGTAAGCATGGCTGCCACGTCATTGAAATGAATGTGTATATACACCATCCAGGAAAGCACTGCATTTTATTATTCTAATCATAAACCTTCCCTTTGTGACTCACTCATGCATTTGCTAGAATCAAACCATTAGAAAGTACCAAAAGTGACATGCTGTTTAGAGTATGAACTTCTGGGCCGCTTTTGTTGTTCAGTCTGAAAAATCCAACATTTCCTCTTACCACAAATAAAATATAAAAGCAGTACTTTTAGATTGAAAAATACAACCAATGTTACTAACCTTCAATGTTATTAAATACGTGTTTAGATAGTCTGATTCTTTTATATCTGTTTATAAACATTTTGCTTCATTATGTTTCATTTCACAGTTTAGTAGTCTGAGTTTCTTTTTCAAAAGCTAGTTTTCGTTCCATTTTCCCAAATAGAAGTCATTTAAGACAATACCCAAAAATGTGATGCAAGTAAACTAAGAACCTGATATTGTCATTGCATCTACATGGACTGATCTCTCTGTCCATTGCAAAATTACCATTTACATGCAAATCAATTAGCATTTATAGGACAAGAAGCCTGAATAGCTCAACAGAGCTAGATAATGGGGGGAAAGTGTGTTATCTTGCATTAGACTGGTTAGCTTAGTATAAATAACCTAACCAGCACTCACAATGTGTATAAATTGTGATTTAAATTCTCTTAATTGGAAAAATCTAACCTGAGCTGCCTAAGACTGTGTTTAGTTGAGGAAGTTAATTACTCAAGCTGTAGTAGCTGTGTATTCTACTTCCTCTTTTGTTTTCTTAAAGAAAGTGAAAGCATTCAGTATTTTAATGTTATTGTTAAGATAACATCCAAGGCCACCAATAAAGAAGGTGTGTTGTCAAGTATGTGTTCATACCTTTGCTGCTTTTGGTCTAGACTCAATACTTCTTGCTACCAAGGTGAGGCCTGTTTCCCATAGTTGCATCTGCTTAGTTAAAGAAGTGCCTGGAGCTCATTTAACACAAGGGCTGCTAATTTGCGTGGGCAGTCCTAATCAATTTTGAGCCATGTATGGTACAGTTTTACCTCCTTCTTTAAGTCTTTGTCCACAAACTGATATGCATCTATTATTTTTATTCTCATTTAATCAATGCTCTCTTTCTTTTGACTTATTTCACAGGCTAGGCTGATACACATCCATCTTAAATCAGTGTAAGAATGCCTGTAGGAGTTAATCTGAAAACTTTTGTTTATAACAGCACGGGTGAAGGAACTATAAAGCATGATTACAGAAAACCTGTCCTGCATGTGATCGTGTGTGCAGGCCCCAGCAGTCAACAATCCATGTAATGCCATTGATACAGCCTTCTACCTAATGTTCCTGAGAGCTGGACCCTGAATGTGTGTGTTCTGGAGCAGTCACAACACTTGTCTACCAGCTGTTTGGACTTCACTGGCTAATGCTTCTGCTAATACCTACAGAAGGCTAAAAGCCTACAGCACTTTGCTGGAAAGTTTGGGAAGAGGTCATCAAGAGAGTCAGGTGTGCTTAGAATCCCCAAATGCTTTATGATCTCAGTGTTTATTGGGAATTCTCTGCAGTTTTTCTGAGGCTTTGCTCCAGAAAGTTTGTTAGTGCCCAGTGACTCAAAGTATCACCAACAGACGTGGGCAATGCAGTTGCAGAAGTGGGAGAAATTGCCCAGAGTATGTGTAGAGCAGGGTTAGGCTGTTCCACTTCACCAAAACATGAAATTAAATTAATCGTAGTAAGAACACTATCCTCAGTTATGAGTGGAGGCAGAACATGGTGAATTAGCAACCTTATAAGTAATTTTTAAATAGAACAAAGAAGTTAATTGGAACACAGCAGGGGTCTTTATTTCTCCCACCTACGTATTGTCACCGTGTTCTTCAGGAAGAACAAATACAGTGCAATCACCTAGAGCAAGTTGGCAGCTTTTCAGCAGTGGTGAAACAGGCTGTATTTTTCTTTCCCAAATTAGTGATTGAGTCCCTTGAAAGAAACAGCTTGAACCAGAAGACATTGCCTATTGATTGCATTTGAGTGCATTTGATCAGCTAAAACAGTGAAATACCTCTTTGTCAGAAAGCAGAGGTTTCTGTTTTCTGCTGGACTTACAATTGTGAGTATGAGACTCATGAATTTGAAGCTGCAGCTTCTCCCTAATGTCTTTCTTACTGAATGGTGTTCAAAAGTCTCTCCGTTGCTTTCTTTGGAAGGTTGTAGGATTACAGCACTGCTCTGCATTAATCTTTGCCCTAGAAGTAGCAGATTTTATTCATTAGTATAGCCAATTTGATTTTTTTAAACATTTCTAAAACACAGGGATAAAGGTGTGTCAAAATGTACACCAAATCTAATATTAGAGATCTCACCATAAAGAGGTGTTGACAACACATATTTTTTCAAGAATAAAAGCACTGAGACCTCACATTTTCTTAATGCATTTTCTCACAGTTCCTAACTATTACACTGAAATTGAGCACAAAATATTTAGATTTGTTCAGATTTGGTTAGTTAGTTTGACTTTTGCAAGTTAGTCTCCAGTTGCTTGTGTGTTTAGGAAGGGTAAGGGAAGGATCAGCTGTTTCCATGGCACTGTCCTTATCTATCCTTTCACTCCTACAGGGGATTTCCAGGGATGGCTGCTGGCAAGGGAAGCCCTAGAAGTGCAGCTCAATTACTATTTTAGCGTTAAAATGCATCACAAGGTATCCACACAGATGGTTTCTCATCTGCTGGATTTGTAGTTTCCAGGAGGGAATATTGGGAGCAGAAGTATCTTTATCTCAGTCTTTCATATTTTTACTACCAGGAAACCCTTTCTCAGCCTTCTGCTCTAGTGCCTTCAGTGTCTGATTTAGTGCTAATTATAACAGAGTATCAGGGGGAAAAAAATACCAAGTTTAAAAAGAAGTCTGCCAATTCTGGAAAATAATGTGACCCCAAAGAGGAGATAAAATATAGCATTTTCCCAAAATAAGATCCTTCACATTACTATATAGCAACTAAGAAGTCTGCCAGAGTGCTAGTAAATGAGAGGATAAATCAAGAATTAGAGATAGCAGTTTCAAGTGTTTGTTCAGACAAAGAGAAGAATAATGATGCAGATGGAAATATGTTTTCTAGGGGAGAGAAGCATTAGAAACACAAGCCAGTGCCAGAGTAGGTGCTGACTGACATTCCTGAACAACATTATCCCCAAAGAGATAGGAGTTATGGCAGTGGTGAAAGAGAAACCTTTCTCAAAATTGCAGTCAGCTGGTGGTCATTGGAGAGCTGCCTGGTCAGAAATGCTGTTTCTCTTTTGAAACTATTGAGTCATGGAATCATAGAATTGCTTAAGTTGGAAAAGACCTTTAAGATCAGAAAGTCTAATTGTTAACCCAGTACTGCCAGGTTCATCACTAACCTGTGTCCCCGAGTGCTACCTCCTCACATTTTTGAACAATTCTGTGGTTGATAATGCCATAATTTCCCTGGGCATCCTGTTCCAATGCCTGACTGGCCTTTGAGCAAAGAAATTTTTCATAATACCCAATCTAAACCTCCCCTGTTACAACTCAAGGCCGTTTTCTCTTGTCCTGGTGCATGTTACTTGGGAGAAGAGACCAATCTCCATCTGGCTACAAAGTCCTTCCAGGTAGTTGTAGAGAGGAGTGTAGTTCCTCCTGAGCCTCCTTTTATCCAGGTTAAACAACCCCAGCTCTATCAACTGCTGCTCATCAGGCTTGTTCTCCAGACCCTTCACCAGCTCTGTTGCCCTTCTCTAGACATGCTCCAGAGCCTTAGGGTCTTTCTTGCAGTGAGGGGCCCAGAACTGAACACAGGATTCAGGATGTGTCTTCACCAGTGCCAAGTACAGGGGACAGTCACTGCCCTGGTCCTGCTGGCCTCGCTATTGCTGATACAGGCCAGGATGCCATTGGCCTTCTTGGCCACCTGGGCATACACTGGCTCATGTTCAGCTGGCTGTTGATCCAGGACCTTTTTTGAAGACCAGCTTTCCAGCTACTCTGCCCCCATCCTGTAGCACTGCAGGGGGTTGTTGTGACCCAGGTGCAGGACCCGGCACTTTGCCTTGTTGAATCTCAGACAACTGGCCTTGGCCCATTGACCCAGCCAGTCCAGATCCCTCTGCAGAGCCTTCCTACCCTTCAGCAGATCAACACTCCCACCTAACTTAGTGTCATCTGTAAACTTACTGAAAGGGCATTTAATTCCCTCCTTCAGACCATTAATAAAGATATTAAACAGACCTGGCCCCAGTACTGAGCCCTAGGGAACATCACTTGTGATCATGTCAAAAGACAGGCAATTTTTTTTTTCAGGTATTGGGGTCTCCTTGGCCTGACTTTTCCATGTGACTAACTGTTGTAGTTACAATGAATATGAGCCACACAGGACATTCTCTCCATTAAGCTGCAGTGTCTATTGGTAAAAACATAAACTTAAGTGTTTAAGATGGTCATAATTAAAAGTTTAGCTGGCAATAAAGAGTTACTGCAGCAGTTTTTTCAAAAATGATGGGCAAATTTATAACCAGCAGCCTGAGGAAAGCCATCACAGTATCCAAGGCAAAAGAATTATTAGTTTCCCTTATGACAGGTCTCAGCTGGGGAAGAGAGAAGCCTGGAGGGCTGGAAAGTGCTGAATTCTAGTTCTTGCTATTTGACAGTTTTTCAAGATTGACAGTCAGGCCTATTTCCAAAAATGTGCTCTCCTCTATGTAAGCGTTAATGAGCACAACAAATGAACTCTAACTACACCAGCTGATGATAGTCTGCCATCCCACCAGAAGCCAGAGGATTCCAGTATCACTGTCCCACTGGGCAGCATGATGAGTCCATGGCACCTGCCCTGTTCAAGAGACTTGTGAGCATGAGCTACAGAAAATCCCAAGGCACTGCTGACTGGGCAGCCCAAATTAGCCAACTCATTTCTTTATTAGAAGATTGGTCATACTTGGGGAAGAGTTCCTGAGCTCCTCAGTGGTGCTCTTAACTACCAGTGTCACATGCTGGCCCCACAGCCAGCTAGGTTGACTGTGGACAGACCCAGGGTACTTGTCTGCAGAAGTATTTGTCTGGGCTTGAAAAGGAGAGTCAGCTGCTAAGCTACTTTGAAAGCTTTGCTGGGATGCTGATCATCACATTGGATGACTCTGAACATCAGCAGAGAGTCTGGGGTATCATGTGTTCATCTCTGTGAAGGCTGAAGCCCAGATCCTAAGTCCAGAGCTGTTGCTTACCTCCTTAGCCAATTCAACCAGCAACATGTTGCTAGGCTGATGAGAGAGGGAACTTCCTGCATCAAAGCTGGTCTCTGTCTGCAATCAGCACACTGAATTGTATTATGTGCTATTCTGGCTTACATAAACCCAAACCCTGGTGTTTCTGGGAAACTCCAGTAGCCATTACCATCACAGGGCTGCGACTGAGCCTTTCCAGCTGGGCAACACCACTGTATCACGAATTATAGTGGTCTCTAATGGAGCAACAGCAGCTACTTTTGGCCTCTTATTCACCTTCATTACACTGCCCAACAAGATATATAAGTATATGCACATCCCATCTCAGAACCTTCCAAAAGTTTCCTAGGTCTGAGTTTTGCTGCAGCTGATTGGGTGCTGGTGTTTTATAAAACTGTCCCAGACACCTTGGATACCAGCATTGTTCCCCACTCCGGTCCCATTCAGGACCATAAATTCAGATTTTTGTGTACCATGAGGCCAAGCTATTTGTGAAGTCTCATGATACAGAAATTCAGCTGTAAATATTGCAAGCACAAATATTTGAACCTCTCACACTTCTTCCCACTCCAATCCTGCTCATCATCTTCAGTACTCTTAGTGGAAGAACTGCTCATATCTGAGAGCAATGGAGTTTCTCTGGACATGGAGATCAACTGACCATGGCCGTTTGCTGCTTCCTCAGTCAGATGTGTCTCAGCAGAAGTAAGCAGAATTTTAAATTCAGGGGCCTGCCATGCTCCCATCACCACCAGCAGAGCCCAGAGTTCCTATTGCAGCCATGCTCCTTGCCTAGATCTGCTTCTTGCGTGGGTTGGCACTCAAGAAAGTGAAACTTCAGAGATGAAGATCCAAAGAGATCCTCTCTCTTTCCTTCTGTCTCTCCTCCTCTCCTTCTCTTTATCTCTCTCAATTTATCACTTTCTCTCATCTTGCTGTCTTTTAGAGATCACATGCACAGTGATATAAATATTGCAGTAAGCAGCAAATCCTTCTAGTACAAGAGACTAACCTCACTCCAGCTGTGGCTCCTGTGCAAACAAACTGCTGTGCCTCTTGGGGACCCCTACAGATTTTGGTACAGGCCTGAAACATATGACTCATATTGTGTAAAACTTATGGTTATGATATCTGCATCCAGGATGTTTCCTGTTTCATTATGGATTGTGATAGGTAGAAATGGAAACGTTAAAGCCCTGTTTCTGCAGCAGTTTCTCAGGCAGAAGCTGTGGCAGGTGGTGCCTGGGCACAGGGACAGGTACACGTGCTTTCCCTTCTAACTAAGCCATGGAGTAACACTGGTTCCCACTGGAAACCGAGTGGATACAGTATCACATACTGGCAGGAGTCGTGTGTCTCATATACACAAATATATTTTGCTTTTTATATTTTCTTTTAATGTTAAGTCAGATTAACTTGAAAGCTAGGGGTATAATTCATCTCACCACCTTTAGCTGTCTGAGAAGGAGGTGCCTGTTCCAAGCTATTAATCCAGTCTTCCTGCAAGTCAGTGGGGAGAGAGGGGAATTCTTACTCCTTCTGCTACCTCCTGAAGGTGAGTGTCCCTGCTGGTGTCTGGCATAGGTGGGATGTATGGCACTTGGATGGCTGGTGCTAGCTGGGAGAAATTGTACAGTGCATTTCCTCAAATGAAAAGCCTAAACATTACTTTTTCTACATATTCAGGAAGTATTTCCTAAAAAATAAGTTTGTGCACGAATACAAAGATCTGTTGCTCAGGCCTGTGTTTGGAAAGTATGCACAAAGGTTTCTCTTTTGTACACTATATAGTAAAGTATATGGTGAAATATTATGTTGGCATAAGAAAATCAGAAATATTCTCTTGTTTGCAAGATTGAATTTAGTAGAAAGATTCTAGATATAAAATAATGTCATCCTGACGTGTATTCCTAAAAAACATTTCAAAAGGACGCTGCCTTTTTCAGTCTGGAAAATTCAACTGCAGGAAAACAATTTCTTAATGTGAAATTGTTATTAAGTTCTTAAAATGCAGGCATCAACTCTAACATCCTCTGTTTTCATATGGATTAAGTTGTGTCTGGTTTTTCAATATGAAGCCATATTTATTTTAAATTACAAGCTCCAGAGATCAAAGTTCTAGTGTTATAAATACATAGCTGGACAATCTTTCCTGAATGCTTACTGTCAAAACAGACAAGACAGAAGTAGAGGAGATGATGAAAAAGAACTGAAGTGGCTTGCTAAAAGTCATGTAACAGTATCCTCTCCCAAGCTCCAGTGAGGGGGTAAAGCTGTTCACTGGGACTTCAGATGGACTACATTACCCTACAGTTAGCTTGGCCTTTCCAGTTCTCCAGTTCCCTTGGGAGAAAAACAGTATGGCAAATCACAGTTATAGCCAAACCTGGAATATCATGAGCAAGAATTTTATTCTTTTTAGTATTGTTAGAATGGCAAAATATTTTGTGAGGAATAGTTGTGGTTGCCACATCCTTGTTAGCAATCTGTACTAGCACTCAGGTAAACTACTAGCCAAAGGCTGATGAGTATGATTTTTTTTCTAAAAGTGTACAAATATGAGATAATCTGAGATATCTTCAGTGGACCAGATATACTCTGGCCCGGTGCCATATTCCCCACTCAGCCACCAATGTTTCTTAATTGAGGACATTTATGGATATTTCTCATGCTTAACCAGTATAAGGATAGTAGGTACTCTGAGCCCTGAAACCAATTGAGGTTTGGTCAGAAAATAAATCTGACTCCATCATTCCCAATATTGTTTCTCAAAGACAATGGCCATTCTTCTGTTGGTTCATATTTGCTTAGAAAAATGTAAATGGAATAATTTTGTGGCAGCAGGCCTTGTGCCAAATCAGTAGCCTAGCTTCATGCCAAACCATGTACTGTCCATCCTTCAGCCGTTGACATAAAATCAGGAAAGGCTTTGAACTGGCTCTGTGTGGGTCAGCAAGCCCATTCTGGAGTGGAGCAGTGTGTGCAGTGATCCAGCTGTGTATAGATCCAGCATGAGCATCATGACATCACAGCCTGAGGGTAGATAGCCATATCTTGCATTGGGGTTTCTTTCCCACAGCTAGTCACATTGCAAACTGACAAAAAGCTGCTTAGCCCAGGAAACCTAATAATCAGATCTCTGTGCTCAGCTAACAAAGTTGTGTTGTTTTCAGAGAGGATGAGCTGTGGGAGAGGCCTCACATCTGTCTGCAAAACATCAACTGGGCCTACCCTGAGAGCACTGCCTTGCATTGCTCTGCTGTGCAGGGAAGTTTGGCCGTGGTGCTTCTTCCACCTTTTCCTGGGTGAAGTGCATGAGTCGGGCTTCATAACAACCTTTGTGGTACTTGAGGTGGCATTGCTCTCTCCTCTGGTGCAGATGTAGGTTTCACTGTCCCATCAACCACTGAAGCAGTGTCTGTAGCCATCCTTTCCAGTTGAACCAACAAAGCAATAAAAGGGAGTGAATTGTGGGACACTCATTGCCAAAATCTTCTGGATCTGAGCTGAAACTGAAACATCTATTGCTAGGCATTAACCTCTGCTGGTTTATCTCTTCATGAGTGAATTCACAATTACCTAAGGAGTTTTATAGATGCCTTTGCAATTCCCATAGGCCTTCATAAGCAGGATTTGGGAAGACAAGATTCAATATTATTATTGGTATTATTATTAGTATTATCATTGTTATAATTGCTAGTTACCTGTGGAAGATTTGTGTTCAACTGAGCCCAGGTTGCAGTGTTAGGTCAGGACCTGCCCTGAAAGGTTCCCTGAACAGCAACCAGCTGCTGTGGAGCCAGGGTCATCATTTTTCAGCAAAGCCTGGGGCAGATCACTTGAGCCCTGTCCCCAGAAGCAGCCTGTTCTCTGTGTTTCTCCAGATGGTTGCTCCACTGCAAGTGTCCATCCTCAACTTTTCCATCCATTATATGTTGCCATTGTAAATAAAATAAATGCATGATTCAATGTAATTTTCAGTAGTTACCAGCAAGTAAATATCTTGAGTCTAGTGTCAAGTGACTTTTGTGTCTTGCCCTCACAGTAGTTTCCACAGATGTTCCTGACGCTATAGATAAAATTAAGTTGCAGGAAGAAATTAACCCTAGTCATAAAAATGTATCTTTACATGTTTTTTACCACCACTGAGCATTTTCATAAGTTTAATCATATCTAATGCATTAAAGAATGTATCATTTGTAACATATAATTAAAATCCCTGTGGTATAATATAGCAATAATTTGTACAAATTAATCTGGAAAAGTGCAAACAATGGTGTTTTTGTTTACAGTGTTATCAAATATTTTACATTTTATGGCAGTTTGGGGAAAAGAAAAGCTATTGAATTAGTTTAGAATAATTCCTCATTTGTATTCTCCAAACTGGGCAAACAGTCTTTCACTTCTTTATAAGAACATTGAGGCTTTACCCACCCACAGCAAGGAAAATAACTAAGAATTGTGTTTTAAGGGCTGTGTCACATGCATGTGTGTCTTGTGTGTGAATACTGTACTGTTACAGTTCTCTGGAGAAAAACAGAGAATTTGTGGATCCTACTTTCTAAACCCATCTCCTGGAATGGAAATAAAAGCTTACTAGTCATCCTTGTTGCTGCATATTACATTACTTTCTTTTTCTTTTGGGTTTCTTGAAAAAAAGAGATGCTCAGTTATAATTTTCACACAAACATTCCCAGCCTGAAATTCTGGTATAACAATTAACTGGAAAAAAATTGGTAAAATCAAAATATTTTTAAAATATATTCTGATTTCTCTTGTCTGCAAGATATAGCTGGCATTTGCACTCATTGGCCAACAGACATACTTCTCAAGTCCAAGTTCTTGTTTATTTTAGACTGTGAACTTTTCCAGAGGGAATATAACCTGATTATTGTATGTCAGTATTGAAACACTACTTCTACATGAAACTAAATTTTCCAGAAAAATGAAATCTACTTCATATACACAAAGAACCAAAATGCCATAACACAACAAAAATGTCAGAGATATTCGCTTCCCTTCATCAGTTCTACTGTAGATGCATTACTATTTTGTTTATAGCTTACATACAAAATATTTTCCTGTTTACCTCCTCAAAGGAGTGACCTGAAGTGCTTTTCTTTTCACATCTTATAAAAGAAACATTTTTCATCCTTTGGTACTCTCTAAATCATATATTCAGCATTGAATTATTCTAAATCTACCTTTCAAAATTAAATTCTGATTTTGCATTAAATGCTTGGAGAATGTCATAAGCTAACTAACACAAAAGTCCATGCTGGACACCCACTGCGTGTCTAGGTGCTGTGTGCCAGCACTGATTTGTGTAGCTGCCAGCCTCTCCTGGGCTGGGTCACCCACAGCACTGCCTCTGCCACTGGTCCCTTCAGGCCACCCTCTGGATCCCTGTGTCAGTGTAGATAGTAAAGGTCTATGATATATAGATCTGTGTATCATGATCATGAACTGTGTGTGGCATGCTCCCATACAGCTGTGGTGAACATCACTGGAGCAGTGAAAACCACTGAATACACCCTGTTAGTTTGGTTTGTGTTGTCCCAGAATCCAAATCTTGTGGAAACACTAATTCTGAATTAAATATGTTCCACTGAATTTCATTTTAAGCAGCATAAGAAATTTAGCATATAAATCTCTGCTTGATTTCCCTACTGCATTTTAGTGTTGTTTAAGATCTAGGTCAGTAAATTTTTATTGTTCATGACACCATTCATTATACCTCCTCCCCCTACTTCTGGGATTCCCTTCTAGGTTACTCTCTTTATCTCATCAGGGACTCTTTCTCTCTCCCTCTGGCCTTTGACGATTTCTTCAGCTCCATTTGGTTCATCAGTGGAAAAGGGCATTCTTGCCCATAAACCTCTGTCTTTTAGACTGTTCTCAATATCTCAAATTTTGGCAAGCACTTTGCTAGCCTGGATGCTTTCTTGGGCCTTTGTTTTGAGTTCCCTGCGTGGTACGGTTCTGCATTGTACACTTGCCTCCATCCAGAACTTTCTTTAGCATCCCCCCTTCTCAGTGTGAAGTCTTAATGACATTTTTAGCTCCTGTTTACTCTTTTGCATGACAGGATTTTTATAAGCCTTTAGCTATGGTGCTGCTCTCGGAGGGAAGGTATAGTACACAGATTTCTTCAGTGCCATCAGAGCACACATACATCAGGGATTGTTCTCATCCCCCACCATGCCAAAACAAGCTTTTGCATCTGGGAACCCCACCTGGGAGGCAACTGCTTCTTTACAACGATGACACATCATGGAGGATCACCTCCAAGGCCAAGGGTGTGGCAACCATGACTGTTCATCATGGAGTGTCTCACTGTGGAAGGCAGTGATGGCTGGAGTGCAGCTTCAGGCCACCAGGATGCTGCCTGTCATGCACTCCAGCTCTCCCCAGCCTTGGCCTTGCTTACAGTCATGCTTTGGTGTCATACATTAAATTGTCATAGAAGTGAGAAGGATTGCAGCTAAAAAGGTGTTTGGATTAGGAAAAAGTCTGGCATTGCTATTAGTAGCTGCACACACATGAGTCTGGCAACCCAGGACGTGCAATACTTGACTGAGCACAATTCTCTGCAAATTATGCCCCTCTTTAGCCACTCCACTTGCAAAAGGAGACTGGAAAACGACAGAATAATAAAGACATAATACATAGTAGGTGGCTCCTTCTTTCTGTCTGAAAGAACCATGACAGGAGGGTTGGGTCTAAATAATTGCAGCCTTGCTCAATAATGTAGCAGTTTTTTCCTGGAAATGCATTTTATGCACCTCAGTTTCAAACTCTAGTGACCCTCCTCGTCAGATGGAAATATGGCATTCATGTTTAAAAAGGTAGATAAAAGCTTTTGCTTTCCTGAAACATCCTTCTAATTATGAACAAACTGGGTGACATTTTTCCTTGAAAGATGCATTTATGTAGATATTTTGGTTTGAAAGAAGAAAAATGTTAAAAAACCTGATCAAAATTCAGACACCAATCATTCTAGTAATTTTCTAGTGTGAAGAATTTCTAATCTAATGACTCTGAAATGCAAAAAATCTGACAGCCTGAAAACCCTCCAACAGATAAAACCCCTGCCCAAACCTTCCTTGCAAATAGTTGTTTCCTCTTTGTTCGTTTAAAAACTCAATCCAGCAGTTTCTCACATGCAGCCATTAAACTCCTATTTAAAATTTTTGGGATAATCTACTTCTGGCCTGGAGTGACACAAACATGCTCCTCTGTCCATGTGGCCCACCTGTTACTATCCTCAGTCTAAAATCTTTAGCCAAGCACATTGGCACCAAGAACTTGCAGGTGTGTTGCTGCTGAGCCCAGTGCTGCTGCTCCTGGGATGAAGTCAGCCAGATCCCTGGCATGGCTGTGCTGCTTCTCATCTGTTCATGTGGCATCCAGCCCAGTGGCAAGGGCTTGTGCCAGCCTTAGCCACCAACCAGTGCCATAATGTAGGCATAGACACCTCCATCCCCATCACAGGCACCGTCCAGGCAGCTGGGCCATGGGGCTGTTTGAGCACACAGGCATTGCAGGGTACCTGCTACCCCACAGTTAATAGTAGCTTTTGGGGTTACAAAAGCCTTTGCTCACTCTCCTGGGTTTCTTTCCTGCAGTGCTACCTGGCTAGTGGCTACTGAGCCTTGAAGGAAGCTGGGGGCAGCCAGCCAGCTGTTGGGAGGGCACGGGTCCCAGCTCTGCAGGTGGCAGCCAGTGGAGCCAGGGCCATGTCCCACTGGTGTGCCAGGGTCTCTGGGCACCACAGGGCAACATGGCAAGCTGGTATGTTACACTGCTTCCTTAGGAACCTGCCAGTGTGAAATACAGAAAGCATTTGCAAAATTGATCCTTTGAAAGCAGCAGGAAGCTTTGAGATGTTATAGGTAGAAAAAACACTATTACTGTGTGTAAAGCTGGTGTTACAAAAGGGAAGGGGGTTATTGTAGCTTTGCAGTCTGTGAAAAACCTGAAAAAGGCTTTAAGGTCTTGACCACCATTTTGCATCCTGCAGATCCTGTTCAGACCCACCTCTTCAGATACATAAAAATATACCTGTAAATGCCTCACTGTGCCCCTCCTCTAACAGAAAACAAGTTCCTTAACAACTAAATATCTTCTAGCAAGATACAGAAAATTCATGTGTAAGGATGTTATACTGGAAGATGCATAAGAGGTATCTGTATATTTTTTTTCAGACATTCAATAAAACTGTTAAGAGCAGTCCAAGTTATCCAGACTTATCCATCTTACATTGACAGACAGTCAACATAAGTGCTCATGTTTGTCTTCTGAAATGTTTTTGTCCTGTGTTGTCAGTACTTGGAAAAAACTTGCAAAATACAGCTTAAGAATGTAAGATTGGTTTTTGATTGCTTCAGAAACAGGGTAATGGCCAACTTGTCAGATAACTTATTTGCAATGAATAATTCAGGCTTAATCAGCTGAAGTTTTAATATATTATATCTTTCACTAATCAATCTCAGCATATGGGGAATCAAGATAAATGCATCCTTTTGATTAGAAAATCAAAAGCTTTTATATGCATATTGGTTGATGACAGGTCTCATAAAAGCACATCACCAAACTGCTGATGTTTCGGAACTGGTGTCTCACACAGTGCAACTCTGATTATGTGAGGGTGTTTTTAATCAGGAGATTAAATTCTGCAAGGATGCCTGATGCCAGCACAGCAGCACCTCTGGTCATGCTCTTTGACTCCAGCTATATTTTAGACATCAGTGGTCATTGCTCCGTGGCACCCAGGACGGGGTTTGGAGTGACAAGGCAAAGGTCACACAGCACCTTATGGCACGCTCTCATTTTTCAGGTGGCCTTAATTGGTTTGGTGCCTTTTCAAACAAAGTGATTTAAGATCTTCAGGGGAATGTGATCCACTTCTGGTAAGAGATGCAGAAGCAAAAATGTTTTATGGTATTTTGCTGCTAGAAATACCAGCTTTTAGAGAAGCATCTTTCCCTTAACAGTGTGCTATTGTAGCTTCTTGTGTTTTCTGAGTAGCCAGACTAGACAGGTTGGAACAATTGTTAAAAACATTAGCACAGGAAAAGAAACACCTACTTAAATTAAAAATTACTTAAATTTAAATTGTTTATGAAAAAAAGGTGAAATATTAAATTTAAAAGTAAGATCTAAAAAAAATTAAAAAGCAAAACTCAAAACCTTTATCTAAATGGAAACAAAGTGAGAGATTGTTTACTGTATTAGGTCTTCCCCTGAAAAGTATATATTATTTAGGGATACCTTCTTTGGGGCACATTCTGCTTCCTGTAATGGCCCAGCCTTCTTAATTTCCAGTTTACTTTGTAAGTGAACTGATTCTTCCTTGTAGTAATGCTTTTAATAGATTAAAAAAAAAGAAAAGGAAAGAAAACATTTTCCAATTTTTGTCCAGCTGTGGATCATAGTTAGATATCCATAGTCTAAAGTGTATGATGATTTATCGTAAGTAATATTTATCCTTATCCTGATAGTGGCCACAGTGTACTGAAAATGCTGTCCTGGGTTTTCATTTCTTGAAAACCTAAGCAGTTGTTCATCCTTATGAAAAACAAAACAAAAAAAAAAACAAAAAAACCAAAAAAACCAAAAAAACAACAACAGAAAAAAGAGTAAAAACAACTACAGATGTCAAACTCCAGAGTAACAGCTGAGCAGTCTCCATGATAATTTTGCCTCATAGTGATGACATCTCTTGCATCTCTTGCTTTCACCGTCCCAAGGAATCACAAGTAAGATGAGGTCACTGTCAGCTTATATGCAAGACCTAAATTGTCAGAGCAGAGGTGTTGGGAGTAGCAATGCAGGTGATTCATTATGTGACACATTTCCTTCTGAGTCACTGTAGAATCAATGCCCTGTCAGGATGCTGAGAGGCATCGACAGGGGCTGTCACCATCTCCTGCAACCAACAAAAAAGTCACTTGTTGACAGTGAGGTTCTTCAACACTCGCTGCTGACCAAGAGAGAAAACAGAGGGCAACTGCAAAATGTTTCTCTAACAGGAGCACCCTTCTCAGAACAGACTGTCTTTATTCTCTGCACTATGTTTAGGTCCCTGTAGGTCTCTGGTGTTGGCAGCTCACAGCAGGGTCTTGTAGTCAAAACTCATTGTGCAATAACTTGGGGTTATGAGGTAGGCACCTTCCACCAGGATTAAATCCTGGCATATACTGAATTTTGCTCTGAGTTTTTTCAGTATTGAAGATCTGACATTTAGTTATACTATGTCATAGATTTTTAGACTGAGTCACTTTAGTGAAATATTTAATAATGGGAAGGGAGTGGCAATTCACTGGTACTAACAAAAAGGGGCTGTAACTCACACCTCTATACACAGTCTTCCCAGGTCTAAGAAAATAGAATTCTACAGTACACTTCTTTGATGATATAAATGCTGAAATGGATATTTACTGGTAGTGAACCAAAAATAATCAGTGATGCACAAAAATATATATTTTAAATTAATATTTAAAGCAAATTTTGTCAAAAAATCAGTGTTTTAATAAATACCTATCATAGTAGTTTTTAGCATGATGCTCCAAAATCTGGTACAAGCAAATGCTGGCAGAAAGAGGTGATATTTTTGTTAAACCATCGGCAAAAACTAGGAGAAACTTTTAAACACACCATATCTCCATCAGCTCTGGCAAAAAGGGGTCAAAAACCCAAGGCTCGAAATATGTTCTTCTGATGTAATATTGTTAGACTGAGGTAAGAACTGTTTGTCTTACAGTATGTTAATTTAATTCAGCTAATTTAATAAATGTGTTATGCCTACCTACACTTTCATAGTAAGAAGTGGAAGCCGTCACACATCTCATTGTTTAAGGGCAATAAAATAAGATCACAATGCTTACACTGATAAACTTGGCTTTCTTGATGTTCTTTAACTATGATGTCTTAATGATAAAATTCACTGTACTATATTTAAAATGAAAGTAAACATGAGCACCCTGTCTACAGAATTAAGCAGGAATTTGATGATGCTTAGACAATGCTTTATTTTTTTGTAGGTGGATAGGTGACAATAAGAACATGAACTGTGAGCTCTGTACTTTAAACTTACAACTTAAATAGTGAAAATAAATAGGAGTACATCAGGTCATGCAGTTTCCTTATGTGAAACATTTTGCATTTTAAAGGTTATTACTTCACATTATTATGTGTCTGAACTCAGCATATTAGGGCCCATGAAGAATCCCAGAAAAAGCAGTTAGTTTTAGCTATTAAGTGAAGGTGTTCTGGTTAGCTAGTAATCAATATTAAAAAAATACAAAAATTTGACATGATGAAATCTTCTGAAAGATTTTTATTTTCTCCCTTATTTTGTTTAAATTGAAACACTCCTGAAAAATATTTATATTTTACTGACAGAACACAGTTCAGCCAAAATGCTTTTGAACAGCTTTCACAGGCTATGTAAAAAAAGAAAATATTGCAGAAATCAGTAATTTTAACATGAGCAACAGCTTGCCTTTTTATTCAGTAATTGAGAAACACAAACAAGCTGCACACAATATAACCTGAAACTGTGACATAATTCCCTGTTGTATTACCTTTGAAGTATTCAGTAAATTATTTTCTCTTTTTTTTCAGTAAGATGAAAGTAAAAATTTTTCCAAAATGGGAAATCCCCTGTAGGTGGCAATTTGGAATTCATTCACTCTTTAAGTAATTGCTTTCAACTTCTGAAGACTCAGTTTCAGTAACAGTTAATGCCCTGCATAGCAAATAGGACTTGATGATGCTGACATGCATCGCTGTGTAGAGACTGATGTGTAAACACACAAGAAGATATTTTGCAGTTGCCGTTTATTCCTGGCAGTGGTCAGTGAAGTAAACACCGCAGTAAATCCCACAGATGTGTGCTCAGTGATGACTGCCTTGCAGTGCATGGCAATTACATGGGATTGGGATATCTCCTCAGCAGCAGCTTCTGAGCCCTCTAGTGGCCCTCTCGGTATTTCACTGGCCACCAGAGATGCCATCCGTGATCTGGGCCAGGCGAAACAAATCTGTTTCCTTCTTGTTCCCCGGTGCGAGTGCGGGGAGGCAGGCGCTCCTGCCGCTGCCCTTCCCGGCCAGCCGGGCGGTGCGCACCGAGGGATGCTGCTGTGCCCATCCCCGCCGCCCCTGTCCTCTACGGCTCCCCAGCTCTGCCACTAGCCAAGGGCATGTTCTTCTTCAAATTAGGGTGGGCAACCGTGCTGAGCAGGCATCCAGGCGGCCTCACTGTCTCCCTTCACACTGCTTTCCCTCCCAGGAGGAAGGTGGGAGGGACACACATTGGTGATAGCAGATGAGGCTGGAGGTAGAAGAGAAAACCAGGGGTGGCTTTTGGGCTTTCCAGCTTGGTTCTAAGTTTGAGATCACATGGCCACTGCCTCCTGCTGCTGAATCACGTCAACTGCCTCAAAACATCTCATTTGTCTCTCCTTAATAATTTCTGGCCAAATGATTAGGTCTTTTTCATGTTCCTTGGGCATCTTGAAACTGAAAACAGCCTAAATACTTTTCCCCATGTGAAATAATTTCCGAGATTCCCCACCCAGTCACCTATAAATAATCCTGGTCCCCTGTGATTACCACTTTATAATTAGTGAGATAATTTCAGGCATCCTACCACCTCTAAACAGAACATTGCATCCCATCACATGGATCTCTTCTCCTCATGAAAGTTACCACTACAAATAAGTCCTCGTTTTCTGTTAATGTTATGACAGCACATGGGAAATCATGGGAATGACAAATACAGACACCTCATCATGTATCACTTGATAAACATAGCTAAATTTGGCTGTCCTTGGCACAATAGATAGGCACAGTAGAGCTTGGTGGCAACACTTTGGTGATATCACAGAAAACCTATATGAGCCCATGTTCAGGGCATCAGTGAAGGTTCAGCAAAGACAGAGCAGACCTTAAAAGTATGAAAATGGAAAATGTCATCTGTCATGTCAGATTTAAGGATCTATTTGCCAAGTGAGAACATGGAGCATGGCAGACTGAGCAGCAGTGTGACATCCTGGGAGGACACCAGAGGATATTCATGGACACTGCCTTCCCTGCCTGCTGCTGCCTGACCCCACCAGGTCCAGGTGCTTGTGCTGAGTGGAAGGCACCATACCATGCTGAGTCCTGGGACAAAATATCCATCCCCATCTGGCACAGGATATCCTCCTTGGTCCTCAAAGAGAAAAAAAACATCCATACTTGCACTTGCATGGCACCAACCAAGTCAAGCTCTGCATTGCCTCTCTAGCTCTGCACAACAAACAGAGAAATTTTTTTCCCTGTTAAGGTTTATAAAGGGGAAGGCTACAAGCACTTCATGTTAATACACACAGCATTTCCAGCAAATATATATACATAGCTAAGCTATTTGCCTTCCCGCTATTTTCACATTATTCTATCTTTTTCTATCTTTTAAAAATGGAATTTAAAAGAAAACAGAGGAATATTTTTCCCCCTACTCTCTAATTTCAGTCCTATTTTTCCTAGCAAAAATTTTTGCAATCAAGATTTAACCAACCTCTAATGTTTTTGAAGTTCTTCGTGTGGAGACTAGCAATTCTGCTGTTGTAATGTAGTTTAGATAAAGTAAATCATCCCACAAACAAAACAAAATAATCACCAATGTTAATGCATTGTAACAGATATGACATGGCGATGTATTCTCCTGAAAATCTGAAAGACCTTTAAAACAATAGATCATATTTTTCAGCTGTGTTCTTGTTAGAATTTTGTAAACTGTAGAAAATTATTTGACTTAGGCACATAAAACTTAAGCAAGTTCAAAAATCCAGAGTATCACTCAGGGGATTTTATTTGATCATGCCTTGCTTAGCTTCAAAATTATTTTTTTCCTTCAGTGGACTTTGTGGAAGCAAGAGCTTTATAGTGCATATCTGTATCTGCATTTTGAATTCCACACTAAACACTGCAATTATATATGGTGACATTAATATTCATAATCCACTCTCTCCATGGTGAACATGTTAATCTTAAAGTAAGCTTTAGTAATAAGTGACCTGATAAAATTCGTGTACAGGAGAATAGGCTTTTTAGAGTGTCTGGAGCAGTATGCGATTGAGTGCAGTGATGAAATTATATCAAACCAATACAGACCTAGGACATTTTCTGCTGGATTTCATTGTAGAAGAAAGCAATAGAACAATGATGAAGTTCAGTTGAATGGGCAGACTAAATGTGTGGGATCCAACCAAATAACCTTTGCAGTTGTAAAGGCAGAAGTGACTCAGAGATTTTGTCTGCCGAAATCTGGGCAGACAATCCATATTTATTACAATTACTCTGACCTGGTGAATGCATTATACAGGGAATTACTTGTCAACATTTCATACTCCATAGATTCTTTTTGTTAAAAAACATTGATTTTAGCTGGTTCATAAAGACTGACAAAAATATTTTTAAAAGTTTTGTATGTATATGATTAGTATTGCCTTGGGCAAAAAAGTCAGAAAATGCAGTGCTGCATCCTCTATTACCTTATATGTAACTGGTTTTACCAAAAAAATCAGGCTTAATAAACTCTAGGCAGAAATGGCAGCAAACAACCCTCATAAAATATAAAGAAATAATTTTCCCTCTAAATTATACATTCAAATCACACCACAGTACAGTGTTCTTGCATGTTTAATGAAAATAAAAATTTCAACAAGTTCCAGATACCACTGGTGAATAAAATACAAGTATTTTCACATATCCATCTAGTTGGATTCATGAAAGCTACAGGCTACATGTATAGAGCACTGTGGACACACTATTAGAGGCCTGGGAAAATTACAGCCAGAGAAATCATTCCCAGGCTGGAGTTTCTCCTGGTTCTCTCAGATCTGTTCCCAAGCTGATAACGTGTTCAGCTCTGGTAAGGAGTTTTTCCCAGGACGATAGTTTTGTCAAAATAAAATGAAATTAATAACATAAATTAACACCTAGTGCTGACCGTAGGACCAGTTCTGAAGTGCTGTCCCAGAAGTGTTTTCCCAATTATCCAATAAACTACTGTCTTATCTTAGTTCCACAAAACACCCTATAAATATAAATCACATTCTCAATGAAAAAGCTTCTTTTCCCAAAAAAAATCCGTGTTGCTATCATTACTTTCTCTAGCACAGTAGCAACAGAGCACCTGCAGATATACTATTGCTGAATTCAAGGTGATTACAGCACAGTCAGGTTTCCAGCCCCTTACACACAATACCCAACATATTATATTGGAGACATCCCTTCGAATAGGGATACATTAGCTAAAGTGGTCTGACAGAAGCACAACTTTACCAAAATGGCTTTGAGGAATTTCTGGGGAATAACCCAAAGTGACTTTTTGGGGAATAAGCTGGGCCAGCCAGAGCAGCAACAAATATTCCTTAGCTACCTCCCTAGAAGAGAGCCATAAGGTAAACCACCTCAAGGACCCTCTTGCACACTTCCTGGGAAGTCTGGATGCTTGATTACCTCTCTGAAATTCCTGTACACCACCACACACAACCCAGGGAATAAACAGGAATAATTAGAGACCTGTGTGTGGTCACAGTGCCACGACCTCATAGCAATTACAGGGACATGGTGACATAGTTCACAGAATGGGAGTGCTGTCATGGATGGCTACAGGCTTTTTAGGTAAGACAGAACAGCAGGACAAAATGTTGGAGCTACTCCTTATGTGAGAAAGCAATTGGAATGTGTGGAGCAGTGCCTAGGGGTGGATGAAGAATGAGTCAAGAGTTTATGGGTAAGAATTCAGGGGCAGGCTAACATGGGTGATGCTGCTGTGGGTGTTGGCTACAGGTCACATGGTCATGAGAGGAAATTGATGATGTCATTAGTTTGCCAAGCAAATCACAGTATTTGCCTGTCTGTGACAAGGACTGATCAGTGAGGTACCCACATCAGCATGGCTCATTTTGTCATGGAAGTGATTCCCTCTAGGTATCATTGAACTCTGAAATGCCTTAGTGTTCTGTTAAGGTCATTTTGTGCCTCGTGATCCTCCAGGCCTGATTCTAACTCCATGAAGTTAAAATGCTCAATACCTCCAAAAGTGAGCTTTGTCATCTTTATTGTTAAGGTTCACAGGGCAGAGTAGACGCTGTGGAGAGGCTAACCTGCATGAGCAAGTAAGATGGTGTTTGTTTAATCCACATTGCTTTTTATTCTTCTACATTCATGTAAAATCTCATATTTTGCTCTCTTATTAGTGTGTTTGTCTAATCTTTCATGGCTACATTCTGAAATGGACTATAAAGAAGCATTGCCACAGTGGTAACAAAATGTTTATTTTGCAATGATGAAGTTATTTGTCATTCTGTGAATGGAGTTATATTGTTTTCATTTAATCATTTTTAACTCTAATACCTTCTCAGTAGTTGGATGTTTCATATATTTAGCCTAGAATTCTCACCAAAATGACAAAAAGAAAAACAAAAGTAACTCCCAGCTTCCTAGAGATCTCCCACAAATGGTTTTTCCAAGATTATTGCATTAGCACAGCAGATTAGCTCAATAGATCGAATATAATGCGCTCTCATTTTAGCTAATGCTGCTTCACTGAAGGGACTAACAAACTTAATTCTATCCAGGCCAGGATTACCTGACAGAGTAACTGAGTGCTTTTGTGTGCTTACAGATAGGATGAAACAGATTGACTCTTTTCTTTGCTCTCCTTGCATTACTTTATTGGAAATGACTTCTCCCAGGACTTACACCTACCATCTTCACTGTTGGCTTGAGCCTGTGGTGAGGTCTCAGCCCCTGGAGGGGTTTGTCAGCCAGGTCCAGTAGCTGCAGGCTCATCAAAACAAACAAACATGTTCTAGCTACATCTCCAGGCAGTCCTTGCTGCCAGCACCTCCCTGCTCCTGCACAGGGTGGGGTGGCCCCTGGCAGGACACCGGGCCAAGAAGTGAAGCACTTCTCCAGGACCTTGCCCACAATTTTGGTCCTTGCTCTTCTCACTCTGGGCCCATCACATGGCTTCTGAGCACCCAGAGGGGTGTCTGCAGCTTGTACCTGCTCTGCTGGAGGTCAGAAACCTTTAGGGCCAGGGCCAAACCACCTCTGGGTCTGTCCTGTCTCTGTCAGACCCTAAGGTCAGTGGGCAGCCTCCCAGCCCAGACATCCTGTGGTTGCTGTGGGAAGTATTCCACTGCATGGGTAACCTCACATTTACTGTGCAGGAGACAGTCACAGGTTAGCAGGGAAACACTGAGGCTGTGACAAGGTGCAGGAGAAAAATTCATCTGGAAAACAACAAATAACAAGGCAGTCACAGCATGAGTCGCAGGGCTGTAGTTGACACAACCTGTAGTAAAGCAGAAACCACTGTGTGAGTAACCTTTCTTTAAAAGACAGACTCCAGACCTTCTCATTACTCTAATTATATGGTGGCTACCAACAGTTAAAACAAATAGCTCATTTTTTATGTGTGTGTTTGGTTTTTGTTTGGGGTCTGTGTATGTATGTGTGTGTGTATGTGTGTGTGTGGTTTTGTGTGTATGCTCATCATTACTATGACCATGCTGTGAAACCTCATGCATTTCAAAGGCCTTCTCTGCTATTAGAGACTGGAGTGGCCATAGCAAGGCTCCTTTGAAAAAGAAATTCTAGCAGCAAAAAACTTCTGTAGCTTGCTGCTGGCTTCAAACAATCTCCGTGGTGTTAAAACTCAAGAGAGGACATGAAAGAGGAAATTCAGGCCACAAGAAGAGACTAATGGGAGATCAAATTGCATATCCTAAGAAAGTTCTTTATGTGAGGCTAAATGACAAAAGGAGTTTCATTCTCAGGGAGTTTAAATTATTAATATCCTTGTAAAGAGGTCACTGTAAGGTCTTTTCTACTCTCAAAAATAGTAAAAAACATGTAAAATGCAAGAAAGTACTGGAGAGAAAAATAATGATGACAATCTAGGTGGGATGGCACAGCAGTCTCACTGGGAAGAAAGAAAATTCTTCACTGAGAGCTAAGTCTTACAACTCCTAAACATTTTTCTCTGGTACTTTTGTTCATGGACTTCAACTTGCTTTACCAAAGATTTTTTTCATGGTTCCCCTGTTTTACCAAGGAGGAATCTTAAACAGATTGAACAGCTGATTGAAAAGTTTTTGAACAGGTGATCACAGTTTCCTTTATCCAGTCTCACATCTCTGCAGCATAGCTCTTAAAAATTGCGGAGGATCACAGACTCCATCTGATTCATTTGTTTTGGAAGAGCATGAGCAGCACTGGTGTAACCAAAATCACTCCAAGTAACAGTAGAAGAGCCTCAAATAATAAGCATATGTTACAGTTCAGCTTGGCAGCCCTCCCCAGGGAATATGTGCTAGGCATTAGGTTTAATTGAGCCATTTTGAGGGGAAAAAAAAGAAGAATTAACATATGCAATGGCAAAACTAAGAATCTAAATAAATGTTGAAATCTGACTGTTGGTCTGTCTTAAAATAGCCTGTCCTACAACACTAATGCTGCTGCATTTGTATAGCTGACAGCAGGAACATCAAGCAGATTTGAAGTGTGACTGTTTCTGAGACTAATTCAGTGTTCCTATGCTTTGGCTGCTCTCCCTTTCTGAGCTGCCTGACAGATCTTTGGGAACTGGGACGTGCAACCTTTGTAAGCAAACCTCAGGCCCTGGCTGGACCGTGCAATAAGGGTGTTGGTCAGGTTCCTGGAGCCAGATCAAAACCACACTGGGCTACAGTATGTGTCCTGTGTTACACGCTCGTAATTCAACTTTGCTCAAAAAATATTAATGGTTAGACTTTCCATCCACAGTGTTTATGTCTGATCATGCATTGTTTCTCTTTGCTACTTTTAGTTTCTATCAGATCAGGTAATGCTTTCCAGCCAGGCTGGAAACATGAACTTTCTGTCATGTGGATGGGTTAACTTAGCTCCAGCCTGCAGACGTGCCTGGGCAAGACTGAAGTTGTGCTTCTCCAGGCTGCAGCATTAATTCAGTATTAATGAGTTAAGGGTGCCAGGATCACTGACTTCTGCAGGCCAGCCTAAAGGACTAAGCACTAGTGAAAGAATTGTGTTCAGCCCTGAGAGGTTGTCTCTATAAGCAGTTTTGATCAACACACATGCTTTTCCAAATGACATTTTGTTCTCGTGAACAGTTTGAGGTACTGACAAGCAGCTTTGCCCATCAATAAACCCTGTGTGAGGAGTGTAAAGATGCTGCCCTGGCAGTCTGCCCAAAGCCTGTTGTGCTGCCATTTGCCTTAAGGAGGAGGTGTGGAAGTTTCCATGCACTTCATGGTGAGCCTGCAATGGAGACATCGTGGCACAAGGGCTGTGAGACTTGCCCAGAAGCAGGGTGGATGCAGTGGTAGGAAGCTGGGTGCAGGGGCTGCAGGGGGAAAATCAGGGAGCAGAGCTACAGGAACAGCTGGAGGCTAAGGAAAGGTATGGTTTCCAGCATTTTGTTGCAAACTTTAAAATGGATAAGGTAAAGCCTACCCTAGACTAGCCCAGGCAATGTACAGATCACACAAGTCTAATAGTTTTTTTACATCTACTTCTTTGCATCATTGTCATAAACCAAAAACAAATACAAGTTTTGCATTTCAGAGTTTTAATCTTTGAGATGCTCTATGTTGATTTTTCCTCTTGGAAGAAACTACCTCATCTCCTGTGAGTTTGTCCTCACAAGTCTTCCTTTAAAAAAGGAGAGAAAGTTCACATACAAAATTATTTTTTAAGTTTATGTATAGAAGTTTACTATTATAATTGAAACTTTCCTGGCACCATTAATAAAAAAATAGTTTCTATGTTCTGATTCTTGTACACCAGTTTATCTTCTTGGAATGCTATGTTGTTGCAGGGAGTTCCCAGGATCAAAGTCCAGTCTGTACAAAGACATTATCTGACTGCCTTCATGCTGCTAGTGACTGAAACAGTAATTTAATACTACAGGGAAAGAATGCAGTAGTTCCTGCTGTAAAATTTCTTTCATAACACTGGCCAACATATATGGCATTTTAAATGTGGGTAAACATGCCATTGTATACTAGTTGATTCCAGCTGTTGCAAGTAACCCAATACATCATGGTGAGGAGCAGCTCCAAGAATAACACAGATATTGCCAGATGCTGGAAGCACGTATTAGGAGAAGCACTGCTCTGTCCTTCTGCATCAGCTGTGTTTATGTATCTTCCTCCTAAGACAAACTTTTTATTTTCTTATCCATTTATGAGTCAGTCCATTGTGGGTTCTGATTCATTTGTCCAGGAGAATGCTCTGGTCTCCCAGTTTTGGTAAAGGAAGTGAGCCTTACTTTTATGTATCTGAAGGTGAAGATGTTACATTTTGTAGGATCTATAAATTAGCTCATATTGATAGCAATCAATATATTTCCATATAGAAGACTGTTCCATGCATGAAAATGTGCATGCACCCCAGCAAAAATATAGATGGTTTTGGGGTTTTTTTGTAAATGTAACAGATTCATATATATCATTAATATGGTCAGAAGGAAAGACAATACTTTTGGTTAAAAGACAAAAACATGAGAGTGGTCCAAGTCCAAACTGGTATTTTAACCAGGCAATTTATATTTCCTTCTGCCATCTCTTAAATGCCATGTGTCTTAAATTTTTTATTTTCTTCATTCTCTAGTAACAGTAGATACACATGGCAGTATTTTCAGTGTAGCTGGATAAACAAGGACCATGGAAAGAAAAAATATTAGCTTTTCATCTGTACATACATATTTCCTCCAACTTTTGAAACATTTTCCCAACATTTTGTTTTTTCTATGTTTGTAAAACACCTTTGAAATTATTTGGAATGGGGATAAAAAAGTATATACCTATAACAATATGAAATTAAAAACAATTATAAAGATTTTTCTCATATGTTACTCAATGCTGTTAGGAGACTTTAGGAGACTTCTTGAAAATAAGAGATGTTTAGTAAATGCATTTTTTCAGAAATGGGATAATTTCTTTAGTGTAACTTTGAAAATCAAATAGTGGTTTTTAAATTTAGTTTTTAGTAAACTCCATTTTTGTTTGAATTTACCAAAGGGTTTCGG
>VZTT01050979.1:98871-158797 GCA_013400855.1 Buphagus erythrorhynchus
GTGTCCTCAAAGGTGTTCTCCTGGGGGTCAGTGCCAGAAAGCACACAAAGTTCAAAAATCCCAGGTTTCTGGGAGCCAACACCTAGTCTTATTTTCACAGAACATACTTTTTTGGAAAACTTTTGTCTTCTTTTATCTCTAAATACTACCTTCTGTTTTGGCTAAATAATTATCTTAAATCAACAGTTGTTAAGTTTTTCAGTCTAACTGTTCTTCTATTATTACTATGCAAGCATAAAACTAAAACTCAATTTCATCTGTCCTCAAACTTTTTTTCCCAAATGCTTTCAGCTTTGTAAGAAAGGAAAAACACTCTTTAAAACATCTTTAAAATGAATGGGGTTTGGGAGGAGGGTCCTGTATTTTTTGAATAGTTTTGTCAGAAAACTGACAAACCTGTCATATCACAGTTGCCTTAAGTCAAGAAAGCAGAAATAATTTTAGCATTTATTAGTGCAACTTAAGGGAGGGAAAGCATAACATCTAAAACACTGAAAGAAAACCAGTAACCTAATCTTGCCTAACATTTCTTCTATTTATCTGTATTCAGTCAAGTGGATTATTTGGAATTATGCTGAAGATATTCAGATTGCTGGGGTTTAGCTGGTATGGGATTTAGCAGGAACATCCATCATGCTTCTTTTCCTGTCTGGGAGATGCTCACTGTAAACATTCACAGAGTATAGGTAAAATGTAGCTTAGACTAAGCTGCATTTGTAGAGCAACACAAAGTGACTGCACAAAGAAAGGCACAGTGAGAACAGCCAAGAGTCAGTCAGCTTCTTGTTTGAAGCTTGCAGATCATACTGTGCATGACCAAACTAGCCACCCTTGATCTCACATTGGCTTCACTGCCAATAAAAGACTTTTATGAAGTCACTATTGTTTGCTTCTGCTGGAATGTGGGAGAAAAACACTTTAGCCCATGATTAAACTAGCTCCAGACAGCTAAACTGGACTCTTAGAGGAACGTCTGCTTGGGTTCTCCTCATCTCAGAGCTGAGGTTTCACAGAATGCTTTGTTTGGCCTTGGCAGAGCAGGGCTGCAGACTGCACTCTCCTTGCTGGTCTCCTCAACAGCACCCCCCTTTCCTCCCTCTTCAGCACAGGGTGCTTGTCCTCCCTGGAGCAGCTTCCCAGTGTTTATTCCACTTCCCTATCTCTACTGTTCCTCACCCCCTGACAAATTTTCCTTTCCCCTAAGGTATCAGGAGGAGATCCTCTGTTTCATCTTAACCTTTGTCACTAATTTTCAAACCAGGTCCTTCATGTGCACTTTCCTGCTTGCAGGATGCTCCCTATAACTGCCCCTGGATCTACCTTGTCATCCTCTTATGGTCCCTTCCTTCACCCTCCTCCTGGCTTTGACAGCTGTAGCAGACTTGGTGGCAGCCACGCTGCAAAAGTTCATTGCCTCTCTGCAGAAAAAAGCCAGAACAAACCTTCTGCCAATGAAACATTCCTCACCGAAGAGGGCTTCAGGGAGCATGGTTTTTTTAGCCTGGAGCTACATGGAGATTTATAGTATATTCATTAGCAATGGCTGCATTCAGAGTCAGGAATATCCTGCCTAAAGTTACCAGGGATCAGCTCATTCTCACAGCTTCTGAGGAACGGCCAGGGAATCTTTTTCCATCTCCCGAGGTTGCTCAGACCTTCAGGATGCTCCAAGTGCACAGGCAGGCTGCCTGGGTGTCACATGAGCTCCCTGAAGCAGTCACAGCCCTCTTGGACAATAACTGCCTGGGAATAAATGATCACCCCAGCCAGGCATGCTGGGGATATATTATTCAAATGGCAGCAATACCCAAAAAAGAAAAAGCCACGCTTGGATTCTGTATAATCACCGGATAGCAATCGACCTCCAAACACACGGGTGGCTGCTTTCCTGGCACCACACATCTGGCAAAAGAATGCCAGGCTTGCAAGCCTTAATTAGTACTTAATAAACTGAAAAGGTGTCATTTACACTGCTCATTCACCTCTAGAGACTTATTCTTCTTACTGCCTCTGTGCCTTTCCGGACTTCAGGCCTTCCTATTTTCCCTCTGCTCTAAACAGCAGTGGAGAGAAAACACAAAGGCATCTTTAAGCTGGGTGAGACAGTTCGTTTATTATGGTTGGTGACACTGTTCCTGCAGCTAGCAAGCTAAGCCAAAATCACATCTATTTTATATATAACAATCAGCTAAATCGATTCAGGAGCTGTATTTCAGTAAAAGGTGCAATACTGTGAGGGAAGTACCCTCCAAAGGCACAGACACAGAGTCCTCCCAACAAAGTGAGTCTCCATTTGTCTGTGTTTAACACGACGTGAACACCCTAATGTGATCTTTAGACACTTTATGTAATTATTTCAAATTGTTACACCTATCCAGAGTACAGTCCACGGCTATGGAGCAGATTATATTCTAGTTGTTACATGAGGTCAGAGGACTCAGGACTTACAGTCTGACTCTGGCTGTGCCCTATCCACAGCTTCACCAGAGCTGGCAACTTGAATGTCTCCTCCCCTTAAATGCAGGTGGTATATACAAAAATATGTCATACATGCATACATATCTCTGCAGTCCCTCCTGAATGTCAGGAAACTCAGTAATCCATTTGCTCTACAAAGGCAATGCCTGGGATGATAAATCTTAGCTCACAATCCTTTTGTATAATGGGACACCAGTCACCAAGCAAGGGGCATTAAAAAAACTGTTTACTCAGCCACAGGCCACTAAAAGGCTTTAACTGTGTCCTTATGTCCAGTGAAAGTATGAAGAATATTGACAGGCTTTATTTTGGATGATACAAAAAGAGAGAAGCTGCTAAATGTAATTGCAAGAAAATTAATGTGGAGAGCAGTTTTATAATATAAAATATGTGGAAGCTTAAGAACAACATATAAATTTTCTTTTTGTCCCAGAACAGACATTTTCTGAAAAATTATTATAAAATACACTTATTCTCATACTAGAGTAATTCTACCATTTTCAAAAAATGAATTCATCCACTTATATCTCTAAATACTGACTTTTAGTCAGCCTTAATAGTGCCCCTGAATTAACTATCATTAAGCTTTTCATCCTTGTCATTCTTTTCATGTTACCATGTATGCATAAAACTACCCAGCCCTTTCAGCTGACCTTCAAAAAATGAAGTAGTATTGCAGATAAAGACCTAGAAAATCACAGTCAAAGCTCTTGTTGACTTCAGCAGTGTCAAGGTTTCCTCCAGATGTTATCTAATACAATGCCTTTGTGAAGCTATGAAGGTACTTGATTATAGGTAGCAAAGTACATGACCTCCATATGAGATGCCAATCCTTGCACAGTGGATTTCAGTCTGTTGGTAATAGATTTGCATTCCATGGTTGTCTTTTTACCCATATGTGCCTGTGGACAGAAAATCAAAAACCTGATCCCCACTGGAAGAGCAGAGACCCATATCTGAATGACAGGTTCAGCAAATGGCAAGAATTGGTCGTGTGCAGCTACAAGGCTCTGAGGCCAGTCTTTGTACACCACAGAAAGTGATGTGGAGCTATCTTTTCCACTAATTTTGTATTGCTGTTTTCCAGCATGACTGTGACACCTTCAGAAGCCACAGCATCATTTCAGAGTCTAAGTCTCCTTAGGTTTCACTCCTGGAAGGCTTGCAACACCTCCAAGCATTGCACAGAAGTTTTTCCCAATTAGTTGCCAGAATTTAATGCATCAAAGGAATGTTGAATTAGAGATTATTCACATATTTAAAGGTATCTGAGCTGATATCTGCCTCTCATAGGCTGATGCTGATCCTTTAGCAATGCTTCTGGGATCTGAGTGCTGTCTCATCAGACAGAATTACTTTTCTGACCTATATATGTAAAACTACAGATGGTTTGGTATAAAACCAAACCAAAACAAAACGTTGCAAGATTGCCTTTGGAGGTGTTCTGCCATATCCAGAAACTGTATCTGCAGAATGCCCTGTGCATCCCAGTCTGCCCACAGGAACAAGTCAGCAGGGCTCCCAGGGCTCAGTGCTGACTGGAGGATGTAGAGGTGTTATGCTGGATCTGGTGATAGGAAAGCTCCTCGGGTCTCCAATGGTCATGGAGATGTCATGGCTAATGTAGCTGAGGAGAGGAGACAAGTCTGCAAAACACAGCCATTTGGTGACCACAAAAGGAAAGCTTTAATATGGACTTTTGATGGAAGAGAAAGAAAAATTCAGTCTTAAGCTTCCAAATACTGAACTGAGATAAAAGAGAAAGGGCTTCATGGAAGTGACCATTAATCAATTTGCAAGACATTCCATTATTTAAAACATTAATTACCCTTCTGTTAAATTAAGCTGAATCAGTAAATCTGCCTACTGTAGCAAAATCCATCCTCATTTTCTGATCACTCTCCTACCCTGCAATGGGAACCATCCCACAAGGGAAATCTTTGATCTAAAAAAGTAAGTAAGTATGAATACTTTGATTATGACCATCTCATTTAGGAACTCAGAATAACAACACTGAGTTTTGATCCATGATACATTTGAGGAACAGGATGATATATTCATTCTAGTGGTTTGCATTTATAGAATGACTTAGACATGTTGATTTCTAGGTAAGTTGACTCTTAGACATTTTTCTCTTTATTACATCTCAGTTGGTTCTTCTTTGTCTCTTCTTTTTCTCTATTTCTTTTTTTTTTAGTAGAAACTTTGCAGGATTTTTTTAACATGTCTTCCAGCATTATTTTTTGTTCCAGGATTGTCTATTAGTTAATGAACAAAGTTTAACAATAGTTGTTAACCTCACTTCAGCCCACTAAGCTTGAAAATAAAAAATATAGGGTTGTGATATGAATTTTAAAACATCTGAGGACTGTTCGCAGTCAATGCCAAGATATTTATTCTAAATAAATGATGAGTCAAATTGATTTATGTTTTAATGCTTTCTACTTTAAAAAAGCCAAACAAGCAGACAAAAAGCACACCTCCCTGTTGCTCTAGTTCAGACAAGTAGTTTCTAGTTTAGAATGTAAAAATAACCAGTAAAAACTAAAAAAAATAATTTCATTANAGTTTTGAACATTCAGTTGCATTTGCCTGCCAACAGTGCTCCCTCCCACCTGGAATGTTTCACACAGTAGTCACTTTGGAGTGTTGTGAGGAGCAGAACTGCCTTTATGGGAAACTGTACCAAACAAACAGATTTCAGCACAAATCAAAAAACAGTGATGAGGGAGGCTCAGGTAGGAAAGTGATCACAGTGGTATCACTGTTCCTGGCAGATCAGCTGTGCTTGTGCAGATGATCCTCTTAACAACCAAGGAAAGTGGAGGTGGTGTTAGGAAAGGACCTGCCCTCCCCTTCTCTTGAATTTCAAGGTTTAGAAAACAAAAGGAAGTATTTTCTGGTGGTTCTGTGAGCCATAGTTATGAGAAGGCCTCCAAGAAGTTGATTCTGTGGGCGTTTCTCACTCCTTAAGTTAGGTCTGGTGTCTGTACTAGGACAGTGCCTGAGCATTTTGGTATCTTCAAAGCACAGAGGATCACAAGGACACTCTGAGGGAGAAGATGCTAACAGGCAAGTGAAATCCATGTGCCACAGTTTTATTTCCACATGCCACAGTTTTATTCCCATATTAATACTGGCTCAAACATTTCCATCAGACTTCAGCCTCCCACTCCTGCTCCCCATCACCTTCTAGCTGTGCCTCCCCAGCTGGTTTTAGAGCCACCCATAAAATTATACCAGATAATGGATTCACAATAAAAGCAAGCCTGCATGAAAAGAGGGAAGGCTTTGTTTTCCATCTGGAGCAGTTCCCTGGTAGTACTCATTGCTCAGCCCCACAGACAGTGGTGGCAGCTTGTCACCAGGACATGTCAGGGAAGGAGAGCCTGAAGCTGACATTGTGACTGAGGAATGTGAAGGAGGAGTCAAACACTGTGCTTGATAGCCACATTTCTCAGACTGCACTGAGCCTCTCCTGGCTGAAAGCAAGATAGCTTTACTTTGGTTTGTTGGAAGTCTAGTGATCATCTGTGTACTGCAGCCTGCTGTGCTTTAATGAGGTATTTTATACCCTTATCTCTAGTTAATGCAGATTAATTTCCTAAGGATGTATTTGTACATGAAGTTGCTTTGCAAAGGGAACCCCTGAGCCCTCCTGTGTGTGCAGTACTGCTCCCAAAGATGCCCCAAAGCCCTGCAGCAGAGCAAGGGCTGCTACCACCCTCTCTCCCAGCCCCAGGGTGTCCATTCTTCTCCTACATGGGGCCCATGGGTGCAGGAGGGCAATCCCAGAGGATTGCTGGGGACTGGAATTTGCACCCTCTCCACCCAGTTTGTTCTCCCTCTGGCAGCCCATCAGGGGACAGACTGCTTGTCAGAGACAAAAGAAAAGTTTCTGGCCCAGGAACACCTTGACCCCCCACAACATATCATGGAGGAAATTACTTTGTTGTAACTTTGTCAGTAGTAAATGAATTTACCATAATTATTGCATTCAGTGTGAATCCCAGTGGAAGCAATAATGATTTTCAGTTTATTCAAAAAGATTGCTATTTTCCCTGACAAAAAAATTATGACCTAAAAATATCTGATGTATTTCTCATTACTTTAGTGACTGTAATGATATGTTTGGGAGAAACACCAATTTTCCTGTCTACTGCTTTTGACACAACAACAATTAGTCATAAGCAATGGAAAAAAGACATTAGTTAAGAAGTGGTAAGAAATGCACAATGTTTCTACATTCATAGCTATTGGATTATTATTTCGTTACATTAGCCTAACTCGATTTGTAGAATCAGGGATTTAGAAAACACACTCTGTAAAAATTCAAACCTGTTGCTTGTAAAGAGGCAAAAGAATTGCATCTCATCAGTATTATCCTTCCAGAGGAAAAAGGCACTTTGGTAACAGCCAAGTATCACATCATGTGGTGAAAATAACAATGCAGTTTTTAGAAAACCAAGCTAGGCTTAGGATGGTAGCGTTTGTCTAATTACAGAGAGAGAGAACATAATCACATCATGCTATCTCTGTGCCTTGTCCCTAAGTTTGGCTGCTATATCTCTAGTTATTTTAGTAAACATATGGAAAAATATATTTGTAAATGTTCTCCTTAACCATTTACTTTATCAATGTTTGCTGGCATGTTTGTTGGTCACTTATTCATCTATTTCACTATTAATATTTCAGAAACTTAAAAGCTCTTCCATATGACAATGGTACTGCATCGATTTTGGCCTCTATTTTCCCCTTCTTTACTCTTCCCAAGTCCTTTCCCCTCCAGACACTGCACTTTCAAATATTCTCTTCTCCCATGTTATCTCACCCTTGCTTTCCAATGTTGCAGCATTTTCTGAGAATCCATCTTCATAAACAATGTATGAGGGAAGAATCTTCAACTTCTGTGTCAATCCTTATCCAGGGGGTAGGTTCATTCTCCAGCACCAACAGGTGAGTCAGTGACACACATCACCCTTGTCTTACAAACTGGTTCTCTCAGACTGAGCTGCATCTTTCTCAGCTTTTCCTAGCACCATATGCTCATGATATAATTATGAATTTACTGCCTGTTAAACATAAATCCAATGTGGTTTGGAAGTCTAGATTGTAAAGTCTGCCATCTATACTCTTGAAACAGGAGGGATGGTGGCTGAGGTCTGGGGCTCTGTGAAAGTTCAAAATACAGGTTTTACTGTTTCCTTGGATCTTGGAGCCTTCTCATGTAATGATGGACATGGGTTAGGCTACATATGCCCCCTCTTTCTCTCTCTCTCTCTCTGTTAAAAGAAATCCCAAATATGACTGCTCTCAGGCAGGATATTAATCTGAGCATGGGCTAAAGCTATGTTAAGAAGACACATTGTCATGGGCTCAGCACAGGCAGCTCTGACAAGAACTAAGGTTTGGCTCCTGTAAAAGTCAAAAGGAAATTTCCCTCTTTCTCAATGCAAAACCAGGTTCTACCACAGCATGAGGCTATTTCTCCATTGTTTCCTTTTCTTTCAAAGTTAGATAATTTCCCTCCCCCACTTCTTACTATTTCGGGTAAACTGGGTAATCTCATTTTGGTAATTTTTGTATCGTGAACACAGAAGAAATTGTTTTTGTTTCATTACTGCTCACCCTGCAAAAATTTGGTTTCTGCTGTGTTCGTTGCCTGCAAGTTTCCAATTATACAAAAAGATACACTATTAAAATGTAGAATAACTTGCACTACTTGCACTTTTCTAAACCTTACTGCTTATAGGACTGATTTAAACAGCACCTACTGCATCAGCTAAACAACTTGGTCTTATTATTTGCTACAGATAACGGGGATCATCTGTTATTAATGAAGCTTAATTTATTCACCTCATTTTCCTTGCTGAGTTTGCTCAGCAACAGACCCCAAACAACAAGCAAAACAACATGGAAAGGTTTTTTAAATGACAGCCCAAGCTCTCTGAGACAGAGGCTATGCAAATGATGCCATGGTAAGACAAGTCCTCTTTGAGGCTTCTTGTTTACAAAAGTCCCTCTGAGAGTGTCTTGCCTCTGATGCATGCAGTCCAACGAGTCCCACCAGAGCTAATATCCAGCAGTGCTGCAGCTTCACCCCAACTCCCTTCCTCTGCCCTTCCTCAGAGGGTCCTGGGGCAGAGACTAGGTTTTAAATGGCATCAAAATTAGGAAAACTCACTAAAATGGAGAACTGCCTGCACATCTCTTTGAGTTATGCTTTGCAATACTTTACTAAGTGTCACACCCAGTGATTATTGAAGAGCTGATTTATTGTTCAAAACTCATTTTGTTTTACTCACAGAATTGAGTAAAATATAGCTTCTCATATGCAGCAGATACATATGACTATAGATCGTGAAATGAATGTATATGAAAGTTTCCAGGTCTTCTGAGCCCCTCCATCACTTATAAAGTTCTTTGAAGTTAAAACAAAAACAAGCCTCTAATTATCTGGAGAAAACCCTGTGAACAAGGAGCCTTAGCATCAGAAAGAAATTTTCACACATCATCAGTTCTATGCTGGTATTCCCATGCAAAATCTTTATCTGCACACTTTCTAAGGCATCTTCCTTCTGTGTGACTTCTGAAAGTCTTCAAGTACCAGAAGCCCAGGACAATATGATTTCTCTGAGTTCCTTGGTTTTAACGTGGTCCCTACTGAAAAGTGGAACTGTTGGAATATTCTGTAATAACAACACCAATCATGAAATATTTGCTTTAAGAAATGCAATAAGAAAATCTTATATTTATTAAGTTCATTAACAGCTCAGACTATTTCACACATGACACACATGGCCCCAAATCTGGATTGTACATTGAGAGAGGCAAAATACGTGTTTGAGGGAGAGCTCTCTGCTGACACTAACTGAATTTAACAAACAATTTGCAAATCATTTATCAGGTACTAAATAAGTTCCAGATGCTCAGAGAAACCTCTGGTCAAAGGCAAAAGAGTGATTTCTGTATCTCTGTGGATAAACAAGGGATCTCACATCCATAAGCTGCCACTGCTGTGGATACTAATGTTAATTTTCACTTATTTGGAAAATCAGGTCAGCTGTGTAAATCTTTCATGATCACTGCATCCAGAGTCACCAGTCATGCTCAAGAAGCCCACCAGGCTTCAAAAGGCAGTAGTAAAATAAGCTGCCTTCCGGAAGGATGGAGATGTCTTGGTGGATGAGGTAAAGCTGTACCATTCTCTCATTTGTCAGAGCATATTATGCTATTTCTGAAGTTTTACACTGGCTACACCCTCTCCTGTTCCTGTGGGCAGCACGACAGACCCCAGGGCACAGATGGTGAGCGACAGGAGGTGAAGAGGTACATGGCTGCCTGTGCCACTCCCTGCTGCTGCAGACCAGAGCTGGCCATATCTTAGCTGCAAGTAAGAAAACTTGATGGTTGCCATAAATTACTTTGCCAACCCTGGGGGCTGTTCCAGCAATGCTGAGGGCTGCCACCTTGGGGTGAATGCCAAAATGCCAGTCCCCAGGCAGTGGGGGCAGATGCAGTAGCTGTGTGTCCCCTAGGGGCTTCCTGATGCTGGAGATATCTTCAGAGAGGCAGATATTAAGGGCTGATTTACATGTCAGTCACTACTTCAGAACTAATGATCTTCTTAACATCTCCTTCTTCTTTGAAAATATCAGTTGCTACTGAAAATAATAAACTGAAGTTTATGCATCCCAAGCAACTAATGCCCATAAAGAGATCACACACCACAAAAGGGATTGCCAAGGAAAGAATGCACCCATTTGAAGCTTTTGGCAACATCCAGACTCCACACTGATTTGCTTAAAATTAGCCCCAAGGGCAGTTGAGAGCAGTTCCATACATCCCGTGTCACATGTCAACATTTCATTGCCTAAAATGGAAATGGTTCATAAATCACAAGGCAGTGCAAGAGCATGCCAAGTAGAGGATGATTAACTGCATATTAGAAGAAATAATCTTTTTAACAAGCAGGTTTACTGGGGGTACTGTAACCAGAAGGTGGAGAAAGAAATTCTTTGTACTGTCCTTGGAAGTATTTGCCTTCATATGTCCTGTCCTCAGAAGCCTCTGAGTTTCCTTCACGGTGTAATATTTCATTCTCCTTAGCAGCTGGAAGGTCAGTGTTCGATTTGTTAATGCACAAGGTACAGGATCAGGGGCAGCTGTGTCTGTGCCTGACCAAGGGCATGGCATAGGCAGGCATATGCTACACAGAGCATATTTCACTTGCTAAGGCAATGGCATTTTTGTTGTACTTCAAGCCTTTCACTATTGAGCCTCAAGATAACTACATCTGTTGGGCTTGCTGTACCAAGGATGCATTGAGGATTATGTCATGTGCAACTCAGATGTCTCCCTAGGAAAATTTGGGTTAGTTATGAACGAAGAAATGCAATAGATTGTCCATTGTATGTGCTTGTATGCCTACATGTGCCTGTATATCGTGTGTAATACTATAAAACCTGTTTTTTGCAGATAGAGCTGTTGACCCTGAGTACTTGTGCTTTTACATGGGAGGAGAACTCTTACATGTCAAGAGAGAGGCATGTGCATGCTTGTAAACTTGAAATACAGAATAATCATCTACACACACACAATCTCAGACAGGACTAAAAGCCTGCAGACATTTCAGGACTGACAGCATGCCAGACTCTCCAGAGAGCTGGTTTAGTGGAGGGTTTGTTTTTTTTTTCAAACTTGTAAAACAAGAATTCCCAGAAGGCAGCCAGTCTGCAGGCAATTAGGAGGAGCCTGCAGTACCTCTGCTGGGGTGCTTCACTTGTACTGAGGCTGTGCACAGCCGAGCAGGTGTGGGTGGTGTCACAGGGGCTGCTGCACATGGGACAGTAGGAACACACCAAACTGCTGCCTGAGCTTCTTCTGCAGGGCCCCACTGGAGGGTTGTCAGCACCGTTTTTGTGTGCAGACCAGCCAGGGGCTGCACACCTCCATGCTGTGCCTGGGAGGGGCATATTATTACACTTGGGGAAAAAGAAATCTTTGTCTTCCAGCAGCTCTAAAATTTTCTCCCTGTCATTAAGACCCAATAAAACCGTTAGCACCTCCTCAGATATGCTATTTTCTCATGCCATCTTTCAGGTGTGCTCTACGGGCTTCCCTGTTTAGTACACACAGGATACATTTTAAGAGCCTCATTAATTATTTTGGGTGAAGCAAAAGAAAGCAAACTCCTGGCTTTTGAGGGAGGTTAATGTGGCAACAGCTCCACAAATGGGTATTCTGGACCTCAGCCCAATTCTCTGTCCTTCTCAGTCTCCTTTCCACTTAGGTGTGACTTCCAGGCCCGCAGCTGGAGCATGGGTGGCAAGGGACTCGCTGGAGCTGCTGTCCAGGGCCAGGGAGATACCTGGGGTGCCTGAGTGCTTGTCTTGAGGCTGGAGGGCACCCCTGGGGCTCCTGCCCTGCTTGGTGCAGAGTTTGGGTTCCACAGAGAGACCCATGTAGCATGGAGAGACCAGAGGCTGTTTAGAACCATGAGCAGATGATGCTGGAGAAAGTGCAGCATGCACAGAGAGGACATCTCCACGAACAGCGTCTGTAGGAGGCAAAGGGAGGTCCTGCAGAAGCAACCCCACTGGATTTATCAGGTTGCCTGCTTGTATCCTTGGGGATTTGTTTCACTTTTTCAAATTCTGGACTTTCTTTTGAGATTTATTGCTCCAAAGGGATAAAAACTAGAGAGCCAGGATTTTGCAAAACTAATTCCAGCATTGTTCCAGTATAAGAACCTTCTCCTTTCTTTCCTTGGCACTGCAAAGACATGCATAAATTTAATTACATCTATTTATTTTGCATTAGCATATCCCTTCTTCCTCTGTCAAATCACCACGCATTGGATTCTCCATTTATGATTTCTTTTATTTCAGAAATTAGCACAGAAAGGATCATACTTTCAGGGGGGAAAGGGCATTAGAACTATGTTAGAAAAAAAGAGGTCTCACACAAGCACATTTTTGCAGATAATTTTCTCTTTTGGAAATTTTTCTGGTTTTTATCACTTGAAAATTAAATGTTTTCAATGTATCAATGAATCAAGTAGGATTTGAGTAGGTTCTAGAAAAAAAGGGGGAGGATATATATTCTTTATTACTTTTCCTCAAACCTATTGAAAACAATTGACATAATAAGCTACTTAAGCAGTTTACATCAATCCCAACAGGAATAAGATAGCTAAGAGCTAGACATCTAAATAGCTTAACTAATTGCCTCCTGACAAAGAGGCCTTTATGGAACAAGCCATTCAGCCCACACAGTTGTCTTCTTTACCTTCAGAGAACATCATTATAGCTGTCAAAGGGCTCCTAGACTTGGTATGAGTTAAGGATTAGTTGAGGAATTGCTAAATATCTTGATTTTTGTGCATAGATCTACTGTGAATCTCTGCTTTCCATAAGCTTTTTTGAACAGAATTTATCAGCCTAAAGATGGAACAACAGATGCAATATGGTTTTATACACCTTCTACAGGTGTACCTGTAACAATTGGTATTTTCTTCTCTTTCCTCACTGACAGAATAATACCTGCATGTTAAAACTGCTGCAAATGGCAGTGCATCCTCTGGGTGGGTACAAATGACCCCTCTTCAATGAGGCTGCCACGCCTCAGCAGCTAGCCCAAGGTGCCACTAACTAATCCATGCTCATCTTTGGAGGACATTTGAGAGATGAAAGTAGGAGCTGGCACTGTCTCCCTGGAGACTGCAGAAGTCCTCATTGAAGACAGGTACCAGGGGATGGAGAGAGCAAGAAATACCTCAAGGCTCCACAGCTCTTGCATAAAATCTCTGCATCATCATCTCAGGGGAGGGGAGCTGAGAGCTGAGAGGGATCACAGTCCGAGGCTGCCAGATGTTGCTGGGGAAACACATACTAGGCTGAGATCTCCAGCCTGCTGTGGATGTTTAGTGTTCTACCAGGTTGTTTTGGTCCTTACAGCAAGGCTGGGCTCATGCCTGAGATCTGGGACACTGTGCTACTGTGGCACAACCAAAATCACTGCAAAAGCTGCACTGAATCCAGATATGGCCTGGAAGTCCCAGCTGGGCATTGGACAAGAGAAATAGCAAGCACATGAGAGCAGAGGACAGGTCAAGAGCATGGTCAGACATTGCAGGCAGAGGAGACAAAAGCTCACGCTGGACCAGGTGCTGGAGTAAGTCAGGGCAGAAGCAGGAACCAGGATAAAATAGGAAGAAACATAGCTTCAAGTTTTGCTAGAAAGAGCTGCAGTGATGGTACCGGGGTAGTACCAGTGGTGGTGTCTGGGTGGGGACAAGCCTAGGGCCACAGATGGATATGAGGTTTAATTGTGCCCTTAGATAAAGCAGTAAAAAGGGGGGCACTGGCAGCTACTGAAGACAGGGACTGAGTGGAATTGACACTGCCAATTGTCAACTGAAAAATTAAAAGATAACACCATCCTGTTGAAGGCATATTTAAAAATACAATATGGGCCTGAAAACCACAGCTAAATAAAGTGTTGTTTTAGTCAATTATATATTAAGAATCTTATTCTGAGAGACAAGCAGAGCCTTGTTTAAATTAGCATGTTGCCTGATAATTAAGAAATTAAGAAAACTACCCAAAAACATCATTCTAAAAATAACTCTGTGAAGAAGTTTTGACTATCTCTTAAGGTCATTAATTAATTATGTCACAAATATTCTGTTAAGTTAGTGGCAGTGTAAATCAAGACATAGATGCTGAAGGAGAGCACAGACTTTATCTGATATGAAAGGAGGGCATATTACAAGCAGACTATGAATATACATTGACATAATAATCAGTGTGCACCTCATGTATTTTCAGTATCTTAAACTGTTGTGTGTATAATACAACTAGAATTGCTATTGACTGACTCCAATGGTTTCAAATTAAAGGCATCACACAGCTAAATTCTGAGTGGAGGAATTAACTTTCAGCAAATCTGATTCTATGACCACAATATTTCCTCTGGCCTCCCATCCTGAAATGTATTTACACTTCTTTTTTTCAATCTATGATGCCATGGACATGACAGGCCTCAAAGGCCATTCCAGGATTGGTTTTCTCTCCTCTGCTTACTTCTGCACACATTTCTGGGAGAGTGAGTGTCCCCATGGTGCTGTCTGAGAATGCATCACCTGTTCTTTCTGTGGGATGCACGTTTTGGTCGAATCCTGCCCTGATGCCTGCTCAGATGACCTCTTCCAGCACTGTCCACTACAAACTTCCTGTGGGAGTCTTTTTATTGCTTACAACTTTACTGTCCTTTCATGTAAGCATCATTCTGTTCCTTAATTTGAAAACTACAGTTGAAAGGACTGACTGATCTGTGCTATATCCATCATCATCAGTCAAGTTCTCATTGCATTGTCTTTCTCCCTAAAATGACCATTCCCTGGTTTTGTATCCTCTTTTTTAAATGTAAGCCTCACCAAATCTCTAATTTTGTTATTCTTTCTTGAATCTTTTCTAAGTTATGTTTTTTCTTGAGATCAGAAACAGTATTGAAGACAGCATTCCAGAGCTTTTATAAACATACACACACATATTCTGTTTATACTACTCAGCGCACTAGTTTCTATTGCTATTTAATGAGCTTTTATGAGCATTTAATCAGCATTAATGTGTGATGTTCACTGCTGCTGTACAGTTCATTGATATCCAAAAATGTTTACAATGTTTTCCACAGGCCTTGCCAAAACCAACAACATACGAATATATTACTTTTTTCTTATATTCACACCTTTTATATTTAATCAGATACAAGCCTGACTTCAGTTACATACACATTACATAATATAAAAATCTGTTAAAACTCTTTTAATGAGTTTCTAAAAATTTGCCCTGATTTTTACTAATCAAATTATTTAGAATTGAAGTTCCTCACTTCATGTAACAGGCACAGCAGGAGGGTGTGAATAAGATCTGCTCAGCATGGGACCATAAGTCATTGTCTGTGTGGTCATGAAGGCCTACCTGCAACCATATTTCTAATTCTCTAATGCTGATCTACATCAGTGTTTTAAATGGGAGGATGTGTGAGAAGGAAAACCTTGCACTTTTGGGGAAAAGATGCTGTCCTCTCTTTCTGCTGTTTAAGCTGTGACCCCTTATTTCTTTCGTGCTTTTTATGTGTGACATTTATGCCAAGTATTTCAGATTTATCTTCTTTGAAGATGGTCTTGGTGGATTTTACTACACACTTGTGGTATGGGTTATAGGGTTTGAATATATGCACCCAGGAAGCTAATATTAAAAAATTAATTACCTTGTACTGTAAGGAGTTCTGCACCTCAGGGTTGTTCATCAGGATGGATGGAGCAGAGGATTTATTTCAGCAGACATAACCCAGGTCTTTCAATACAATTCCTACAGATGCACCTCCCAAACACACATTTGCCAAACGAACTTCCTTGAGTAAACACCAACTTCATCATACTAATTACACTGCAAAATTCATATGCACTCGCTCAATATTTGCAAATGATCTCCTTGCAGCAGAGTCCTTTTTTTTTTTTCCTTTCTGAACTGCACACACACGCTTCGTGGCCCATAAGAATGTGTACGCTAAAAAGAAATTTAAACACCAGCTGGCCCGAGCCTATATACATTAGAAGAGAGCTGCAGTTTACTCAGCTGAATTCATTTCCCAACAGTATATTTAAGGGTAGAATGCAATTTCAAGGTCTAACGGCTGATAAAGTTAATGTGCACATGGGAGAAACAAAAGGTCCTGTCATTGCTGCAGATGATTCCAGTGCAGATCCATTCACATACATTCCTGTCCTGAAATGATTCTCCTCAAAACCATGACATATTCAGCCACGTTCCCCAGGGAGCACAGGGGCTGCAGGGGGAGCCAGGAGGGGCAGTGGGGTGTGGGGAGGAAACAAGTGGATGGAGGCACTGGCAGCCAGTTACTGGAGGACAGGGGGGAAAATGGGAGAAAAGAGCTTTTGCACAGGGTGTCAGGTCACAGAAAACCTTTTGCACACAGCTGGAAAGAGAAAAGAGACAAGGAGCAGGAGCAGAGGGATGTGAAAAGACAGGGATTAACAGCTGTGTATAGCCTGTGATCCTGTTCCTGCAGTGAGGACAACCCCCAGATGACACACAGTTGACTAGACTCAGCCTAAAAAGACTTGATGGCCTCACTGCACTAAAACTGTTCTCCTTTCCAAGGGGACCAGCCGGCTCCTCATTGCCAAAATCTGTCTGAAGATTGGTTTAAACATGAAGGTCTGCTTTTTTTTTTTTTTTNGGTGTTATTTTTTTTTTTTTTTTTTTTTTTTCTTTTCTTTTCTTTCATGAGAACTCCTGTTCTCACTTATGATTAAAGCTGGGAGCTGAGCAGATGTCAAAGACAAAAGAAAGGCCTTATTAGAAGTATTCTCTTCAATAGAGCTGGAAAAGCACGTTTTGGGCAGTTCTAGCCCAAACAATCCTCATTTTACTGAACTGTGAGAGCTTTCAGACGCAATGGCCAAAGCAAATCTCTTATTTTTGTGTATTTATCAAGAGTGGTTCAGTTTGGCCATAGTAAAGGAAGTAAGACCAGTACTGAAACACCAGGGAAAGCTGCACTTAAGCCATAGATGTGAAGGGTCAAACCCCTGCTGGGGTGTTGAGACAGTTACTAAAGGAGATCCTGGTGCCTGAAGGGGAATGTGGCACCTTAACCCCAAACCCTGATCTTCTCAGCTGAACTCCACAACACCTTGTCTGCTACCAGAAAGCTCTCCTGCTCTCACCATTTACCCCACTGAAGCTTCTTCCCCCTGTGAAAAAAATAAATTTGGGGGCTTATGCCTAATGGCACAGCCCATGGACAAAAAAGTTACTGTCTGGATGCCTTCTCCAGCTCAGCCTTCCAGTGTCCCCAGCAGACATCCCTGTCCCTCCCACAACCCAGTGCCCACAACGCCTGGGGGAAGCTGGTAGAGAGACACAGATCCAGTCCCTTTTGGGAGCATGACCAGAGCACTGTGTCATGAGATAAATAAAGAGCAGAAGGAAAGGAAGCACAGCTATCCCTGTGTACAAAGAGGAGCCACCCCATTGGGAGGGAGCAGCCACTGCAAAGGCACCACCACAGAGCCACCCTATGCTGCAAATCCTCAGTGCTGAGCCTGAACAGCCTCACCCAGGGAGCAGGGATGTACGAGCCTGTGCTGTGCTGCACATCCTCTGCATGGCTCTCTGCGGGAGAAAGTCTCTGAGACCTGTAAAGGTTGTGTCATATGTGCCCCAGGCCAGAGTGCCATGGTTGTGCAAAGAGCCTGTCAGAGCTATGAACCATCACATCAAGCAAATGAATGTTAATCTCTGCTCAGAGAGGGTATCAAATGCTGCTGCACAGGGCTGGAGGTGGCAGAGCTCCTGTTTAACCTGGGCAGAGAGCAGCTGAGGGGGGGGCTGCTGAGCAAAGCAAGCAGCAGATGCAGATCCAACAGCAGATAAAGTAACTGGACCAGCAAATTCACAGCAAAACCCAGAACGTTTTCTGTGCTGAGCCAGCCACAAAGCCTTGTGTTAAAGAAACAAATCAGACTGAGGAAAGACAAAAAAATTAAGCCCAGTAAGGCAATGCTACTGACACGTAAAGGAAAGCCAGGAGCTGGAACTGAAATGTTTTCAGTGCACTCACCTGGGGACCTCTCAATGGGCCTGAGAGGTGAACAGCAGTGCTGTCAGCAGGTGCCCTGCACCCCGCAGCACAGACAGGGCTGCCCCAGCCCAAATGACCAGGATAAGGCTGAAAGAGCCCCTGCACCCTCTCAGGGACCCATGGGAAGATGTTTCTAGGCATTTGTCTGTCCCACTAACAGCCAGAGCTTCAGCCTGGCTGCTCAGCCTTTCAAAGCATTCCCCTGCAAATCTGGGCTAGCACAGCAATGTCTGAGAACAGTACCAAAAATAAGACCTGAGATCTCCCTCTGAGCAAGGGATTTGGGTGGGACAGACGAGTTGAAGAAAAACTGGCAAAGATTCATTTTGCCCAGAATGTTGTACGGAACAAGAATTTAAAAACAGTTCCCCCTCTCTGCGGAAGCATTTGTCATTCATATAAAAATGGTTGTGATTAAAATCACATTCATAACTTAAAAAGTGGGCAACTTGCTAATCCTCACTCTAAAAGGGAGGGAAAGCAATTTTGTGGGGAAAAAGAGGGAAATTAAGTAAGTTATAAAACAAGATAGTGGCAGCTGGTGACAGCTTAGGACAGTGTGGCAGTTCATCCGCCTTAAATCCTCCTGTATAATGGACATGTCTGCCCCAGCCTTGATGCTGCACTCAGAGCCACAGGCTGGGCAGCTGCACAGAGACCTTTGCTGCCTGCCTGCCCTCCTCTGCCAGGGTTCTGTGAGCTATGGAGGTGAAGCCCTCTGCACTGGGCAGGTGTAGCTGTCAGAGCCTGGGCTTGGCCCCGAGCTGCCACGAGCCTGGATCAGATGTTCCATAAAGAACAGCTGTTCCTGGTGTCTCAGGCAGATTTCAGCCACAAGGTATGAGGATGCAAGCAATGCCTGAAGTCCAGGCTTTCAGCTCTTATTGTGATTTCTGCTCAGCTTGCTAAGTACCTTCTTAGCCAGCAGAGAAAGAGACCGGGAAGAGCCACAGAGGAAGTTCCACAGAATCTTTATTTCTTCTATGAAGGGGTCCAGGGCAGCAAATCCAATGGGTAGGGTCCTAAGGGGACTTTTATAGGGTTAGAGTGTCTTGGAAACAGACCAATCTCTTGGAATAAGAGATTGTGAGACTAGCCAGTTATTAGGGATTTTAGGTTAAAAGGAACCAATTATCTAAGGGATTGAAAATGAACCAGTAGAATTACAGAGAGATACAGCAGGGGTTTGCAGAGGGGTAAAAATATTTCTTAGTATTAGTCATTCTAAGTAAACAACTTCTTAGGGAATTATTCTCCGAGGTGCCCTCTCTCGAGGGTCTGCTTTTTCCCCAGTGAGGGTCTCTGCTGCCTCCACAGGCAGGGTATTCCCTTATTTTTCGAGTTCTCCCTTGCACACCCCTGCCTTTGTCTTCTGTGGGGTTTCTAAGCTCTACAGCTAGGTAAGGTAAAGCACTTATTCTCTGCTACTGAGATTCACAATTAGGCACTGTAATAATAGAAACAGTCGAACAGTCAGAGGAGACCGTCTTATTATGCCATAAAACATGTCATTAAAATGTTGGATTTCAAAGAAAAACCCTTAGCTCTGGCAAAACTCATTAAAAAGTCATTATTAGGTAGAACCACCATAGCAGAAGGAGGTGGGTGTTTGGGTAATGGACCTTGCACATGCACAGAAGGACCTCCTGGTGATGCCATTATTATGCCAGATTACAGTGGCTAATCAATTTCAGTGCCAATCTATGGAGACCCCATTGAGTTACAGAAATAAAGCAAGGTTCTGCTGTGCAGACGTCCCGCTACTTATTACAAAAGTAAGAAAAGAAATAGATATACATTGCTATGGTTTTATCCTGCACCAGAGGTAGTCTCATAATGAGAACCTCCCACTTTTTGCAGGGCTCCTGTGTGCCTGCTGTCAGAGGGTGCTGCAAAACAGCATGCACTATCAGTACTGAGCACACACCAGCAGCACATGCTGGGCAGGAGGTCTCAGTAAGGAACAATACACCTAAATACACCTAGGCATTTTTAGTCTACTATCAGCAAATGGGTAGGTGTGTAGAAAACATATCATATTTTGCTAATAAAAAATGCTTGCCCCATTAAATACTGGTCTGGCTTCACTGGGAAACAAAGGTTTTGAGTGTTTGGTGTAGCCTCTACCCTGTCTTCATGAGGAGACAGGTACGTCTGGTGAACTGCAAGGAGTCTGACTGCAGTTTGCTAGAGAAAAAAAACACACATTTCCTTACACTGGTCCCAGATGGAAGTTAGGGACCTGTAGCCAAAGAATGTGCTAAAAATCTGGTAATTTTTGTTTTTTAACCAAAATGTTTGTTGCACGCACAGTCACAGTGGTATTTAATGCAAGTGAAGCCTTTTGAGCTGAACCTCATTCAGCTGTGGAGGCTGATGGAGGGAATGGAGGTCCCTGGAGACCTGCAGTCACAAGGTCAGAATCTGAGCCAGTGTGTGATGCTCCCAGCTGTGACCCTGCTGTCTGCTCTGAAAATGCTCTCACGTACATGCAGTAAAACATTTTTGATCAAGGTGTGCAAGTGCCTGGTCTCAAAAATTCCCAAATCAGTAAAAGATAAGGTAACATAGAACCCTTACCTTTCTTGCCCTGAGACTGAGGGTGCCCTGCTCCATGCAGATGTGGCAGCCCTGGCACAGCAGCAGGAAGCCCAGTGTTGCAGGCTGTGTGCACCAGGAATTTTTTTCTGGACAATCTCTTCTTCCCATTAGCCTGTAACAGACACTTTACATCTATTTTAGAGAAAACCAGTAACCATAGCATCATGGTAGCTGGAATAGAGTCTATTAAAAAAAAATCCACTTTCAGGACAAAAAGACTGAATCTTTTTTTGTTTTCTGTTTCCAGCCAGCTGCAGTCATAAGGATAAAAACCGTGCAAAAGCTCAGGTAGGTTTAATGTTGTACACAGAGAAACTCAGGAAGCCATCCTCCAGTTCACAGGGATATTTTTCTCTCCATTTTCAAACCTTCTGGCACATTCACAGGAAAGGTCACCATAAACAGGTTGCTCAGTCACCTGTGTTGCAGTGACCCAAATCCTTATGCCCACTGGCAGCCAAGTTGCTGAATTTATTTAGCAAGAATTTAGGGTAAAGGACTCACTTCTTGCTGGGTTTGTCTGGGAGAAGCTTCCTCTGGGCTTCAGAAGTATTTCATGTGCTCACAGAGGTAAACATTGTCTGAGGTAGAAGCTACCAAACTGCACATAAAGTGCAGGCTGTTGTTCCACTTTTAAACATATTTCTATTATTCCAATAACGGTGTAACTAAATAGGTAATTAGAGTGGAGCCAAGCTTCTCAGAGCATAACTTTCCAATTTGGCTTTGACCATAGCCTGAAATAGCTACATGCAGGCAAAGCAGCATTTGAGGAGAAAACCTTTCCTAAGAGCACTTCCCTGAGAGCAGCCCCAGCTCAGGTGGCTCAAAGGGAGGACTGGCCTTCTGCCAGGATTTGTCCTGTTCTTTGGATTAATTCCCAGAGTAACTTCAGGAAACTTCCTGGACCTTCTGCATTAAAAAACACCTTTTCCTATGAAAGGTTAAGCCTTAAAATACCACTGGGGAACAGATCTTGGAAGCAATTGGCATTACAGGCCAGTAATTGTTGGCCCAAGGAGGAAGAAGACTGAATGGCTGTGAGACATAACACCTCTCCTTGCATTTCCTTGGGCCCCTTTCTCTTCACTTACAATAAAGGAACTCATAGTGCTAAGTTAGGACAGATTACTTGAGTTTCCTTTGCAAAATACAGGCTATTTAGTGAACTAGTGAGCAAAGGTGTGACTTCAGCCAAGATGATCAATGTGGACAAGCTGTGCTTGGATTTGCATGGAATCTACTCATCTACCTTATCTGCAGTGTGGAGCTGGTTATGTGGACCTGACTGCTGCATTCAGGCCAAAAGTACCACTAACATAAGCTTTTCACCCTGATTTCTTCAGGGAGGAGAGCATCACTGAAGGAAGACTGTTGCTTGGTTTGTTGAGACCAATGACCATCTGTCAAAGAATTCCTCACCAAAGGGTCTAATAACACAAAATCTCAATTGTGGCTTCAGATCCCATTGTAATATTTACCTGCATTAGCTTTGGTTGCTGTTAAATGTTAAGAAAAAAAATTAATAAATGGGAACTACCTTCATGCCCTTAGGGTTGCAGGAGTGGAATGAACATGATTAGCACATAAAGGAGACTCTAAATGCAAATGCAGGCCTGTGTTTATTTACTGCTATTGTGGAACCCTATATGCCATATCTATACTGAAAATTGCTAATTTTAAGAATTCAGAAAATCATCCTAGGCATAAAAATATCAGGACACTCTATTAGAATTAATTACATTATTGACAAAATTAATTGGTTACGTTCTAGTTTGAAGGTTTTGGTTAACTCAACTCAGGATTTTAGGGCTTTTTGTGCTACCAAGGAAGAAATCTGGATATGGTAATATAAACATTGACCATAGAGCTAGGGCTGAAAGAGATGTCGAGGATCATATAGCTGACCCTTGGCTCTGATGGCTGGATTCTGTGCTCCCTAAATCACTTCTGCCAGATGTCGGTTTGGCCAGTTCTTAAATATCTCCAGACATCTTTGCAGAGATGCCATAATTGCAATTTATTACCCTTTGACAGAAATGCTAAGTCTGAATGAAGAATGGATGGGATAGTCCAGTAGAAACAGCAGAAGAATGGCAGGGGTTAATAGCACCTTTCTTAGCAGGTCATCAGAATCCCATGTGCAAGGAGTTTCTCCAGACATCAGGACTAAGAACACAAGAAGATACCCAACACAGGGGACAGCCTACAACCAGACTAAGAAAAGTCATCTAGAGGTGATCCTCTTAATGCAATCCAAGTTGGAGGTCAGGGTGGTGGCTGCAAAAGATGGCTCATGCAGAGACATCCCAGTTATCAGGGAAGAGAATAAAAACAGATGAGGCAGTGGGCTGGGCTTGTGTGCTGAAAACCTCCCACCCAGCATTGCTCACATGTTCAGGGCAAGATCTGGAGGTTTGTAGTTTTCATCACAGCAGAAAAAAGAAAGCACATTTACAAGTATGACAACTAATGACAACAATAAATTCAGCACTTGAAGCCACTCTCCTGTGTCCACACAATTGGGTCCCTTTGATGTCAAGGTAGATATATGTGCTGTGAAATGAAACTCCAGTCACACAAAACAGTTATATTAGTGGCAACTGAATCTCTGGCATGTGAATATTCGTTATCAGACACTACCCAGGAAATGGACAGTTTAAGCAAGCTTAATTTATCAAGAAAACCATGACTGTGGACTACTATTTTCTTTATTATTCACATATTAAGATTATATATGGAATAGGCATAATCTTGAGCCACACACATTCTATGACTTTGCAGGCAGGGGCTCTTGCAGTGCTCTCAAACTCCTTCTCTCAACCTCCTTTGCAAAGGCACCTTTTCTAGTTTAGGGTACTATCACTAACCTGATGTAGAAGATGGAACTGTGGTGCTGTAAAATATCCCTGCTCCTTAGCATCAGGCACTGCTCCAGTGCTGAGTGCCAAAATCAAAGTGATGGGCACTTAATTTTCTACTGCTGTGAGTAAATCTAGATGTTCAAAAAAAAGTTCTTAATTGCCAATTGGTTTTGCTGCATTTATGGGTTTTGTACCTCTGCTGAAAATTGAAGTCCAGCCTCTCAAATACAGGCAGCTCCACTTTCACCAGTATCAGGCTTGATACCTGCAAGTTTACAATCTAGGGTAATAATAGACTGGAGCATAATACCTTAACTCATTTACCATCACTTGGTTCCCCTAGGCCACAAATGTCTGCATTATTAGTCCAACAGTTTTATGGGTTTGCAAGGTCATTATGAGCAGCTAATTACTGGACTGTGCTGAACTGTTGTAGGCTGTGATATTCTGTAGAACATTGCCTGCCAGTGCATTGCTGTGAGCTTTGCAGCACTGCCCAGCTCCCAGCCCAGCTTAGCAAAGCTGCTTGAGTAGGTGGCTGCAGCATGAGGTCACCCTGGATGCATTCTTTCCTGGATGCATTCTTCCCAGATGCATCTATCCTCCCCCACCATCCATCCATCATGGCCTTCCTCATAAGCCCAAAGCAGCCAGAGCAGAGACCTGGCAGCTTGCTCTACCCAGCGTGGGGGATGAGCACAGAGGCTGTGGTGCTTCCAGGGTGCCTTGTGGCCCCAGCACACACAGGCCATGCAGGAGGTACATCTGGTTTGCTCAACAGCAGGAGTGCTGCTGGATCTGTCAGGAAGACACACACGCTGATGTGCAGCTGGGCCAGGGCAAGGAGATAGCCAGGGTGGGCAGGATGTGTGTTGGAGAAGAAGGGATCCCTGGGGAAAGGTGGGTGGGAGATGCTGCAGCCCTTGAGGGACAGTGTCCAACCTGTCACTGTGTTCTTGCCCAGCACTGCATTGCTTTATGAGGTACTTCTTTTTGACAGGTTGCATCAATACTGGTAACAGCCCAAGGCTATTTCTTATGTACATAGAGATGATCACTCCAGAACGTGTTACACACAGAGCCCAACATGCCAAACTCAGCACTGCTTCCATGACTGCCAGTACCTTACCTTCACATGGAAAGGACAGTGAAGAGCCCAGCCCCTGAAGGGGTATAAAAGCTGCATGGAAAGTTACAATTTTTGAGCACTGTTTGCTTTAACCACAGAGACTACTAATAAAAGCTACTAAGAATGCTAATGTTACTACCACTTTCTGGGAATTGGAAGACACAGGTGTGTTACACACACCAAGCTCAGGATTGCTGCTGCGATCCAGAGGCAGGGATAACACCAACAAGCTTTGTGCTACCAACCAAAGCACAGTCAGGGACACCATCCCATAGGATATGGAACAGATGGAGTGACAGGCCTCTCACTTCTTAGAAGCTTGCACACAGCCCCATTACACACAATTATCAGGTGATAATTTTCAACTCTACCCTGCACCATCTTTCTGATGGTGCCCAGCATGGAGAAATAAGGCTTGGCATGGCTTCAGCATCAGCAGACATCCCCTTCATCTCACAGAGCTGAGACCTCCCTGAGCACTGGAAAACTCCATAGAAAATCCTAACAAAGAGCCCAGTAAACTCTTATGTTTGCTGTTTCTCATCTCCAGCTTGGATATATCAAAGGTTTTATCAGACTGTACTGAAGCAGCATGCTGTTGCAAAAACAAAGCATAAAACCAGCACCAAATATTTCACTCAAAGGCTATGTCATGGTTTGTCAGCTGCCAACCAAACATCACCCAGCCCTCACTCAATCCTCTCCAGTGGAGTGGGGGGAGTGAAGAGTAAAAGTCAGAAAACTCATTGTTTGAGATAAGACAGTTTAACAGGACAGAAAATGAAGAAAATAATAATTATAATTGTAATAATAATTGTAATAATAGTAGATTTATAAGAGTATATAAAAAATTGCTCATCACCTGCTGACTGATGCCTAGCCAGTCCCCATGCAGTAGCCCCAGCCCACTTTACCTCCAGTTTATATATTAAGCATGATGTCTCATGGTCTGGAGTATCCCTTTGGCCAGTCTGGGTCAGCTTTCCTAGGTGTGTCTCCTCACACTTTCTTGTGCCTCTCCAGCCTTCTCAGAGCATAAGAAGCTGAAAAGTGCTTGGTGTAGCATAACTACTGCTTGGCAACAACTAGAAGCACTGGTGTGTTATCAACATTATTCTCATATTATATCCTAAACACAGCATTCTACCAGTTACTGAAGGAAAATTAAGCCTATCCCACCCAAAACCACATCAGGCAGCCATTCCTAGTATTCTCCTGGAGACAGACAGCTGTTTTCTCATTATTTAAATAGGACCCAAACCCTGTAAGAGAGGCTGCAAGTAATGGTCTCCTTATGTTTCTACACAGGAGGCTTCCCAGTTCTGGCACTAAACCATCTCTTATTAGACAGCCAAGCTATAATTATATCTGGGTCAGAAGGCATAAACTGACAAGTTTTACTAGGAAACAATAATTGGGAAAAGAAGTAATAACTAAGCTGAGATAATAATTTGGGATCCATTTTGCCCTCCTGAGAAGGCTTTTCACAGATTCATATTACCATAGGAATTAATATAAAATCCACATCCTGAAGGGTATGCAGAAGAAATTGTTCTAAGAAAATAGACATAACCAGAAAAATACGCAATGAATTCTGAATTCTCAGCTGAACACACTGGAGTGGGAATGTGAAGCAGTAGTCTGAGGGTTGCTATAACATCTGCGGAATTTGACTATTGTGGTAGGAAATAAAAAGTTCCCTTTCCCACATCTTTGGGAAACAAGACACCAATTTGATCATCTATTTTTTAATGCATTCAATGCTATTTCTGAACTCTTGCTAATTACATTGGCTAGTTACTATACTGTTAAAGAAGCCCATTGTGAAATGCAGCCAGGTGTCTAAGCACTGGCTATCATACACTAGACCACAAGATACTTGAGGAAGGCAGTTTTTCTTCCATATTTTTGGAACTTCTTGTAGTTCAAGCAGATGCCTAACTGAATTAGATCATCAGTGACTGAGCTGCAGCCGTGACACATGTTTATAAAAGCAGTGCCAAGAGGCCAGTAAGGATCAGGAAAGAGGGTCATAATGGGATTACTGACTGGCCTGACTTCCTGTGTGATGGATGCCAGTCAGGCATTCCAGTGTACAGGCCATTTCTGATATTTGTGCTACAAGGCATAAATTTCGTCTAATGGGTAACAAACAGACCTGGAAATGAGACCTTCCAGGGAAAAGCTTCAGAATGCCAAGCTTTTCACTCATGCCAGCTGTCCAAGCTCTGCATGTACCTGCTGCAGACCACATGTTCCTCTGGGGTTTTCAGCACATCTACCTTGGCTTCAGAGACACAAAGTGGGGAGAGTGGGTGGTCACACCAGGTGTATAAAGCTGAGCAGTGTGGTACCTCTAGTGTGACCCTGTGCAAGAAAGTGTGTCCCAAATAAATGGTGCCACCCTGACTGTGCCACAGAGACCAAGTGCTTCAGCAGACTGTATCAGGGAGAAGCCCTTCCACATTTGATGCACTGCAGGAAGGTCATGGTAAGCACATCCCTGGCCCTGGCCTGGGAACAAAGTGAAGTCCTTCAAATTTCAGGCTAAGGAGAGAACACTTAGGGAAAACTATGAGCTCTACCATTTCTGAGACAGATTAGCTTCAGATGTGTTCCGGGAAATTTCCCTTTCTAGAGGGGATGCCTTGCAATGCCAGGCATCAGATCCTCGCCCCTTTTTGTTAGGGAGGTAGACAAGACAGCAGATCAAGAGGGAAGTGGCTGGTCTGTCTCCTTTTGCTGTGGTTGCAAAGCAGAGGTTGTGTCTGTGAGCTGCAGAGGAGCAGCAGTTGCTCAGCTGTGGTGGCTCCTGGCCTGGAAATAGGGCAAGCACAACAGGGATCAGACAGCAAAGAGCAGAGGAGACTCTTCTCCTTCATGCTTTCATAAACCCAAGGATCAGGCTCAGCCTGGGGAGAGGCTGTCTGGGGAAAGAATAACAGGAGAAGGAGGATGGAGCTGAGAGGGACAGAGATGAACTTTTCTAGGAATGGGGAAAAAGCCATAGATGTATAAAATGTGGAAGGTCATGAAAAAGAGAGTAGAAAGCAGGAAAAGCCTGGGCATGGGTGGTCCTGGGGAAGTCCAGGGAGAAGAGGCATTTAAGAGCACAAAACAAGTTTTGTTCCTAGTACAGTCTATTATCAGCTTGTACATTTTCTTTAATGGATTGTAGGTTAAGCAAGGTATATTTAAAACATGTTGATTCCTCTGATGCTCCACCAAGGATGTAATATCTTTCTAGAGTCTGGTTTTGTGCCTACATCTCCTCATGAGTAGTTCCTTGGTCTGTTCAGTTCTCTTCTGGGCAGGGCAGGCAAAACTCACATGAGACTGTGACCACCAAGAGCCATTGGGGTCTCCCAGGTGGGCCACGCGTGGTGCAGAGATGTGCTGCATTAACACCTGCTGATGCTCTTTGGATGCAATTGCCTATGAAATGAGGTAAAGATCTGTATATGTGCACACCTAACAGCCCACATCAAGACACGGTGTCCTACAAAACTCGTCCCAGGGTAAGAGGACTGTGCTTCAAACAATTTATGTTCACATTAAAAAAGAAAAAAAAAAAGTTAATTAATCACCCATATAGTTGGGATTATGAAGTAATTAGCAGATAACATTATTTAAGACCAACAAGCTAGGCTTGGTATACTTCTCCCATTTTTAAATAGAGGTTCACAGAGGTCTCTCTTTCTAGCAAAACTCTGACAGAGGCAAAACACCCAAATGTTCCTGAAATGATGTTTCTGTGGTCACCAGTGTGAGGTCAGATCCTGGTACACTGCAGCCTCTTTCACTCCTCTCAATGTTTCTGTCAAGTTACTGACACCATTGAGTTCCTAGAAAATATCGAAAGATCAACACATAAATGGTGCAACAGACAATACTTCTTGTCCTCACGCAGTTCCTCTCCCTCCAGGGCTACAGATAATTTAATGGGAGAATTGGTTAATTCAAAATGAACTGTTCGTTATGGAATATCCATTGACAGTTTAGTGAAACTGTCAGCTCTTCTCTCTCTAATTGCTTTTGATCAATAAAAGAAAAACATGCACCCTTAAAAGAAAACTATTTTGATGCAGCTGGAACAGCTCCCTCTTTAAAGAGACTAATATGGAAAAGAGCAAGCAACAGACACTGATGAGAACAGAAAGAAAGGAGGAAAAAAACTGACACATTTTCCCAAACAATCACTTCTTACTTCAGTATTTCTGCAGTCAAACGCAGTTACTCCAGAGGAAAACATTCCATATCCTTCAGCAGCCTCTGCCAGAAGAAGAATTTAGTTGGATTGGCTCCCACAAGCACCCGAGAAAAAGCCAATTCTCGAGTATTTATAGGGGAGCAAGTGGCTAGCTTGTGTTGCATGAGTCAGGTTTCTCACTGGTGCCATTCAATCAAGCTATAGAGATTAACTTGGATATACAGTCTAATAAAACCTGCCATAGAATACCCATAATTGAATGTAGGCTACAACACTAGTCATAGCGTAAGTAGCAGCAATGTAATCTTAAACTCTAGTGGAAAGTATGATCTATCAACACTCAGGGTTTAATGGATTTCTGCAAAACCTTGCATAAAATAACCTTGGTTGCTCATTCCTTGCCCTTGGTAACTCATTAAGCATTACTACATCACACAGAAAACAGACTAATGCCACAGTCCTTTAAAAACTAAACAGCCAGAAATGTTAGGTCTTGTGTATGAGCTTAAGAAATATAAAGCAGCAAGACCAAGTGCTGACCACCTTTGGCACAGGTGTCAGCATGCTCTCTGAGAAGGACGTGGCTGCACACCAGGCAGGTAACTCATCCTGGTGCTCCTTTGATTTCTAAACATGTAAGATTAGAATTGGTTTGGTTTGTTTTAAAAACCTCTGTATATAGCATACATTCTCTCCTAGCCAAAGTAGTCACCCTTGGGATTGCAGTAGCATATGTGAATGTTCAGCTCTTCCAGGAACTGAATCAGTCTTATCTGTGTACCTAATCATGGCTTTAAAGCTTAACTTGTAACATGCTGGTTTGAAAAATACAGTCACCTCCTTCCTAGTTATACGCAGGAGACATGGAAAAATAAAAATTGTAAAAGAATGTCTCCTAATCTGGAACAGCTTGTTTTAAAAGCCAAACCAGCATCTCCTGGGAGTACATGGAGGATATTTGTGTTTAGATGCAAGAGATAAACTGACCAGCTGTGAGATGGGGAGGATGGGAAGAGACCTTGATTTATCATTTCAAATCCAAGCTTCATGTGAAATCCCAGTCCCAATATAATCTTCTGTTTTGAATAGATGGTACTCAAGCACACAAAAGCTTTTGAACTGCAGACTCCAAAAGAGCAGAGGGAAAGCAAGAGTATATATCACCTTCCTGATAGCCTCTGCCAGCTCCATCTACCCATTTTCATGAAACATGTTCACCTCGCAGACACAGTGCAATTTAGAAAATCACACTGGGCTTCATGTGATCACATTTCCCTCATGACCTTGAAGAAGACAAGATGAAAAACCAGGGGTTTCACTATGCCTTTGCAGCCCTGCCTTTGCCCAGCCTGTAATGATGAAACCAGGGAAGGTTTAGACTGGGTATCAGCAAAAATCTACTGAAAGGATTGCCAAGCAGTGGAACGGGCTGCCCAGGGAAGTGGTTGACTCCCCATCCCCGGAGGTATTTGAAGATGTGTGGATGTGGCACTTGGTGACATTTTTTAGTGGTGAACTCGGCAGTGCTGGGTTTATTTTTGGCCATTATGATCTTTAAGGTCTTTTCCAGCCTAAATGATTCTATGATTCTGCAAGAGTAACACCTACAGGAGGCCACAGAGCCCACATGCTGTATGTAATCCTGCAACAGTATCAAACTTTCTGCATTCTGAATTTTTTTCCCTCCTTGCTCTATATTTCCTTAGAAACCTCACAGTCTAGTTTATTCTAATTTTGCCCTTTCTTCTATCAGGTTATTTTTACTCCTGCATTCCTAATGTAGCTTGAAATTAATGTAGCCTTTTTATTTATATATCAGCTTCCTCAATGATGTATGCACAGTTTGAGGAGAGATATAATTACAGGCTGCTGCAGAAGAGCACAACAGGCTGGTGTCATTATATCCCAGGCAAACTTCAGCTTTGTTTCTAATTCATGGCATATGGGAATTTTTTTAAAATATGTTTGATCTGAATGTCATTCTCCTAGACCCCATAATAATCTAAATCAGATCAGGACACAGGCATTTTCCCTGTGCAGCATCAGAAATCACAGAAAAAGGGGCCAAGAGAACATGTCCCTGCTGCCTGACTGACAGGGCAGTCCTTCATCCAGGGATTTTTGAGCCCAAATAAGGAATCAGCTAGTTCTGACTAATACTTTAATTAAAAGCACCCTAGACAAACACATCTAAAACTAAGCAATGGAGGAACAAAATGAATAAGAAAAACCTAAGTCCCCTTTGCAATGACCCCACTCCTGGATTTGTAATATGTTGTCAAACTGTGGATAAATCACTTCTTGCCAAAATTAAAAAAAAAAAAAAAAAAGGCAAACGTTGCATTGCTGTTTGAGAGAAGAGGTTTAGCTGTGAGCCACTGGGGCCAGCCATGGCTGTGTATTTCATATGGTGAGGATTCCAAATGAGGAGACAACCAAGGGACAGTTTACCTCCAGACTCTGACCTGAAGCAGCTGCTAAACAACAATTAGAAGAGGAAAAAAAAAGAAGGATTAAAACTTTCTAGTGTCTTTCTAATGGCTTTTGCTGGGGTATCTTGCTGTGGCCTATGAGTATAGATAGAAAATGTAGTAAAAAAATTAACATGCTTTTATTTTTAAAATAAAGCTCACCTCACCTTATCAATTCCCCCAAGGGTACTGTGGTTGAGATTAACTCTGGCTGGAAAATGTCTTTCTCATGCTATAAAACCCCAGAGTTTCTTAATCTCAGGGTCTTTCCACCAAAAAAGAGAAGGTGAAGGGGAGCCTACAAGGCAGAAGAGCAAAAAAAAAAAAGAAACCCTCAAACTTTCAAAACCTTCTTTTTATACTAAATAGAGCCTCATCCAGGGATGCTATATATCTTTAATTTATAGGAGGGACTGGGGCTTAAACAACTGAGGCTTAGACTTTGGATCTGTCATTTCTATTCTCGGCTAAATTCAATTTCCATTGAAGAGTATTTGTTGAATCTCTGTAATTTGTTCTATGTACAAACAGCATATATAATAGGGATGAAGGCAGGAAAAAATTAAACACTTGCTTATGAAAATGAGACATTTTAATTAAATTTAAACATCATGGTATTTAGTATTTTTTAAGTAAGGCAGCACTTTTTGTTTGACGTTGTTATGAGATGTTTTTTCCCTTAAATAAATTTTGCATTCCAGTCCAGGTACCAAACCAGGATCATTCTGAGCATTCTCAATGAACACTCTGGCCAGTGGGACATTGCACAACCTTGTGGTCTAAAGACCTTTGGAAGTGTGTCAGTAAATTGGTGAATTGGGATGGCACTTGTTTTATAGTGTAGGTGTAGGTTAGATTAGTCTAATCTAATCATGCAGGCTTCCTCCTCTGGCAAAGGGGAAAGTGCATCTCCAAATGGCAGATCATCTCCTTAAGGGTTTCAGATTTGCAGAACAGCCTTCTGTGGGTGCCTCTCTGCCTTTGAGCCTGAGCATTGAGCAGGAACTAGAAAAGTACTTTCCACATTACTACGAGATTAATAAAAATAGAGAGATGACCTCATGCTTTAGCTCAAGCCTTTAATTTACTAGCTTTGGCATGAACTGTTGCACTAATTACTAGAAATTACTCCCATATTTCATGGGGAAAAGCCCAACAAAATGAAAATGGAAATAGTAGAATGTGTGGCACTTCAAAAATTACTTTCCCATGAAATTTTATATTTTTATATAAATGGGAGATCAGAAACCAATTTAAAGTGAAAGGGGAGGGAAAATCTCTGCAGCCTGTACAATTTAAATCTCATAAGGAACCAAGTACAGTTGGTTTGGTTCTACTTTGAAAGGTACATAAAAACATCCCAAAAGGAAATCTCATTACACTATGACAACAATAAAAACACTTCTTAGTTGACCAGCGGAGCAATTCTAGAGAAATACCTAAGAAAGTATGGAGCAGAAAAAAAAAGGGGATGGATTTGCTTACTTTTATGCAAAAACCTCACTGGACAGGTTTGGCTGGCAACAGGGGGAGGCTCAGCTCTGCAGATCTCTCCATTCAGCAGGAGGGAGGACCTGTGTCACCCTGTGTGCACTCCCACATATTCATCAGTCATCTAGAGAAAAACAAAAAAGATTGGAGATGGACTTTGCTGGATGGCACTGAAAGGCACTGGAAACCCCCTGGTAACCAAGGGGGGACACAGTGAAGTGCTTGAGACTAAAACCTAGGAGTGAGGGACCTCTGATTTGATCCATTCTTCTGATGATGCCAAAGTAAGTGCTCCTCAGGTCTGAAACAAGATTTAGCCTTTCCACATCACTGCAAAGGTCCAAATGATTTCTGCAGTGAATATCAAGAAGAAAGAGCCCCTGCTTTTTGGTCACAGACACATGAAGGCTGCACCCCTGCCCCATGGCACTGCCTTGGCAGATCAGTCATGTTCCCCACGGCCCCTCACCAAAATCCCCTTTATTTCTCGAGAGCTGAGTGTTGGATTTCACCAGCATCTCAACCCAAAATCTCTCTGACAGGTTTCTTGTTTTTTCCCTTAGATGGCAGGACAAAAATTTCTGCAGTATTTTCCCCTAGCTAGCTATCAAACAAATGCACAATTACATATTTGAAGTGGAGATGAGGAACATTAAGGCTATTCCAATTATAAAACCACCCTGCTCTTTACTGAAACCTCTCATCACCAAAAAAAAAGCCATATTTCAATGTGATATTTTGTAAAATGCTAATACTGTGATAGTGATACGATTACTGCAAAGGCTGTGTAATTGGATGATTTAGGATATGCAGGGCTTTTGAAATACATTGGGCTTGTTCCTTTCTCTAAGACTGCTAACACTTTATTTTAAGATTTTCATTTTACATTAATGGATTCATTTTACAAAATCCCCTCTTATGCTAGTACTAGAAGGAAAGTCAGTTGAGCCAATTTGCTTTCTCTGTACTGTTTGTTAATGCACATCCTTTCACATGTCCCTGCATTCATCTCCACTCTAGCAAAAAAAAATCTATTTTTTCTGTTGTATTTCCCAGACATCTTTTCCTGCTCTCATTAATTTTTATTGCCTGGTCCAGACCACTCTCTGCTCTGCTAAACAACAGGCAAACAGAACAGAAGTCACATTCCTACTAAAGTGGACAGCAAATTCCTCAAAAGGAAAAATAATTACCCCATGTAATTTAAAGTCCCTCTGTCCCTTACACAGTCTGGCACTTGAGTTGTTTTTTTAAATCACTAACTACATCAGCTGGGGGTTTTCTGTGTTCTGTCATCAGTCACATCTAGCTTTTTCCCTCCATCCCATCTGCAAATTAATCCAGCATCCCCTGGGGTAAATTCATTGTTCAAATCATTCCTGTCAGCAGCTTGTGAAGGTCTTGGCTGGCTCACCAGTGCAAACACTGTTCCCAGACCTTGTCACCTCAGCTGGGACACAGCTGCTCATTGCCATGCCAGGCTGAGTCCTGTCCCATGGCGAGGGCCAGGCCACCCCGTGGCACAAAGATACAGTGAATTTTATCTCTCAGCAAGAGGTAGGATTAGGGCTTGCTCTCATTCATCATCCAAGAGGGACAGAAGTACTTTTTGATTCCACTGCATGCTGTAACCTGAAAGGGTTGTGCTCCCCCCTAACACACACCAAGAAAAAAAGACTTTAGTTAATTGTCCTTCCAAATCTCCCTGCTCTAAGGAGAAATAGCTGGTGCCAATGAATAATAAATAGAGTATTTGCATATTTTCTTTTTTTTTCTTTTCTAAGTTAAATATTTGATGTCATTTGCCAACTATGGATCTAGTGTCTTGTCACAATTTTTTTGAGAATAATTATACTCTGAGCAAATAACTCCATGGCTCACCTAGAGAAGGTGGAAGTGCTGGCCTGCTGAAAACTGCCAACTTCAAAACCAATTATTTCCTTTCTCTTTTGATTAGAAGAAAAAGGTGGCAAAATCTGTTTGCTGTGCCTATTACTACCTCCTTTATTTGAGCCAGGAGATCTCCACAATCTATTCAAGGCATCAGAGCTACTCAGTTTAATTGAAACCCCTCCCTCTGAGCTCACACAAACGACACAGCCACAGCTCCTGAGGAGCTCTTCCCCTTGGAAGTGTGGAGACATGGTGACCACTGAGAGATTGGACTCACTTCCAGCCTCAAAGCATTGGCTCTGTGTGACAGAGCCTCAGCAGTCTCATGGGAAAAGCAAACCTGCCAGGATGGCTGAGTGCAAAACTGACAGAAAGAACACTCTGATCAATTTTTTGTTTTTAATCTGAATACCACTGGGGTGAAGCTCAACTAAACAACACATAGGGTTGGCATCAAGTAACTGCGTAGAATAAGAAAAATTGTTCTCACTGGGATTTTTAGGTTATAGGAGCTATTTCAGTGCTTTTACAAGATTGTAAGGATAACATTTGAGAGTGATTCATTTTCTAGTTTATCTTCAGAGTGCTTAAGTAGAGATAATTGTGTTTTACGCTGCTTGAGAGAATCCAGAAAGCAGTTCAATGTCAACTTTTCTGCTAAGGCAATCCAATCTTGCAGATTAAATACTGATAAACATACCAAAGATACATAGCTCTTGTTAAGTGCTAAAACCCATCATACTCTAAGTGTAATTTTGATGATGACTACTTTGCCACTAACTCAAAACAACACCTGTTTAAAGTAGGCAAAGTGCTGAAATGACAGTTCTGGAAGCTGTGCTCCTTTATTCAGAGGTGCCTTACAGAGACACAAGTGCAGCATCAGCTCCTGCAAACCAACTCATCTTCGTGTTTCCACATCTTATGGGAAAGACTGTGACTTTCAGAGCATGAAAAAAATCTCTCTTTCTTCATCCCTGATCTCTCTGCCAAAATAGGGAACAGCAGAGTGCTTCTACAATACCAGTTGTATTTTTTTGCAAGAGGGTTCCTTGACTGCGGCTGAATAACACACAGAATAACATCCATGATACCATGACCCATTGTGACAGCTGTGGGTGAAAACTAACAAGGGGCAGCAACCTTTGCTCCTAACCTATGCAGAGGATGGTTCATTCACTGCCCTCTCATGCTCTGCCTCTCCAAAATCCCACTTTCTGGGCATCCCTGTATCACCTGTCACCCTCCTTAACGATACAACTAATTTCTCTGTTCCAGTTTGTAATGTATCAGCCACTATATGCCTTTCATATTCTTCTTCACCAATGAAAACCTAAAAGTTAACTTGCCTAAGAAGACATGTGGAAAGACACATACCAAGAGCCAGTGGGCTACAGCATCCAATTCCACTGCTTTTCCATCCACACCAGATCAGCCATGGGTTTGCCATGCTCCTCAGCACACCCTTGTCACAGCCCTGGAGGGGGAGCAGGCTGACCTGGCAGGGTGGGCTCAGGAGGGCTCCCCATCTCACACTGACACCCCAAGGATCTGCCCCAGGCAGGGCTGGTGGAGCTCTGCACACCCTCTGCCCTCAGCTTGGGGCAGTGTCACTGCACACACCAGCAAAGAGCTCCAGAGTTGTCACTGTTCGTGTGACCAACGCTAATTTACTGCTTAATTATATCTCAGTGAGAAGCAGTCTTTCTCCCAACAGAAAATATTACTGATGTCAGATGGGGCTAGCACTGGCAGGGCTGCAGAAATCTATGCTTTAAGTAAGACATCAGAGCAGATTGCTTTCCCTTCTTCTATTTTAAATTATATATTGTTCTTTAACTAGAACTTAGCAACCACAATACAAGTTTAAATACAAAGCAACAATTGTAGATTAATTAAAAGGCACATGATTAAAACCAATCATTTTGAAGATTGATAACTTTGCAACTAATTTGATGTTTCATAATTCCTGTTCTCCAACATTGTTCACAAAAATCAATTGGCAATTAATTAACCTTATACCATTCAGTCAAAACTAAAAGAATGTTGGACATCTGATTCTATCTGTTAATAACTCAATTAAACAAAATAGCCAAAGCTCCAACTACATTTTCATAACAAAATTTCTTGAGTTTCTGTCCCTAGCTTCTTGGAAAATGAGTATGAGTTGGAAGAAGCCAGATTTACCCTAATGGACAAAGGAGGTCACCTCTGTCACATGAAACTGCTCCAGGATAGTGTGAAAATATGCTGGTCATGTCTACTGGTCTTCACCCAGCCATGACCTCTCCAGAGGTGAACAATGATCTCCCAGCCTCTGCTGCAGAAAAATAATTCCCAATGGGCCATTATACTCTGTGCACTGAGGTGCAAAGCCAAAAAAAAAAATCTGTAGTCAAAGAGAAGAGGAGAAATAAGAAGTCATGACCATGGAAATGATACAGCAACTAAAACTGTGTCACTTAGGGGACTTTGAAATAGCAAATTAAAATACTTCTGGAACATAAGCAGGCAAATGCAATACTACCTAATGATAAAAAATGCAACACCTGAGCCATAATTCCAACAGACAAGATCTGGAAGCCATTTGATCTCATACTTACCTTTCCCTGCAAAAGCACCTGATGGACAATTAGAGGTGGTTCTGGGGGGCTCATGACTGAGCTGCTGGGCTGGAGATCTCCAGAATGGCTCACCTCACACCCCTCCCATTCACAGGGCCAGAGCTGCAGCCTCACCAGGAGCACCTGAAGATGAGGATGAAGAGATCCCCTGCCCACCCAGTCAGAAAGTGCCCCTTACCCATACATGAAAATCCCCATACCGGGAGTACTGGGGACCATGTAGCAGGCAATAAGCCTAGTAATAGATGTATGCAGGAAAACAACTTTAAAAAGCACTGTAGGATTGAAAGTCTTCCCTAACAAAATGCTGGATGTCAGCCTCAGTGCATTACAACTGAAATGTGTTTATAAATATGTCATCCTTTTGTAGCACTCAGAAACCTTGGGAGCATTAGAGAGCCCTCAGGACACTTACCCTAAAATGCAACCTGCAAAAATGTTCTAATTTTCCTCAACACACTGGAGAAAAAGATGAAAGCATTATTGGTACTCAGGCATCACACATAGGTCAAGGGGAACACATGGGCACATGTTATTACAGCATTTATGGGCATTTTTCCCAGCAACATTGACCAGTATGGAACATAGGACACTGACCTAGGTGTGGACCTGGGATTATCCTGGAAGGCAGTTCCTACATCCACAAAACAGTGACAACAACCCACTACTGAGAATCTCTCACAGACATCTGTTAATTATTTTATGACACACGAAGCCAAGAGAGAACAAATATCAGGGAAAGTGCTTCCCCAGTGGCAATTTATGGCCCCACCTTGGTACCTGCAGGCAGAGACAATCCCTTTGCACTGATAACAACCAGAACCTCCAGGTAATGAGTCTTCAGGACTGACATGAGCCGAAATGTAGTACAACCTCCCTGGTTTTCAAAGGTGATGGAATTTGGGATGTCCTTTCTTGGTGCTCCTTTCTGCCTAAGAGAAAAACACCACCTTCTTTCAGAGTGGCCTTGGCACCTCGGTCATGCCCATGTTGTGTCCCCATAGTCACTCTCTGGCAGGGCTGGGGGTGCTGCTGCCACACAGAGTGTCAGAGCAGCTTATGGGTCCGACCAGGCATTAACCTCAGCTCATTCATGGGGTGTATCAGGTCTCAGTGTGCTCTCAACCTGCATCCAGTGTACCACTCAGTGGCACCGTGGTGCAGCTACACCCACGCAGAGGGGAGTGCAAGGTGGAAAGGGCAGACCCAGCTGTCCCCCTGCACTCTCAACTCAGCTTAAACACATCAAGGTAGACTTGGGGAAGATGGTTATTGGAGAAGATGGTTATACTCACACTTGGGATGTCTCAGCAGCATTCTCTAATTGATTTGATCAACCAGTTGAATATGACCTCATTGCTTCTGTGATGAAAACTCATCATTATATGAATTTGAAACAAAAGAAATAGCACTAAATCACTAAGAACAAGCACCAGACAAGTGCAGTTGGCTGAAAGTCAGATGCGTTGGCTGCCAGTGAATTTTAGTTTGTGACTGTGCACACATATTTTTGTGCTTTTGTGTATAAAGCATGTAAGGATATCTGGAGGCAATGTTTTAAGCAGAGGGCACAAGGCACACTCAAAAGTTAGACTTGAAAATAGGATTTAATTGTATTTTTCAACTTATTTTATTATGTCATCATCAAAAGTCAAGATAGGGATTGTTTCGATTAACTGACCTAAACCTTTCTTCTGTGTGATTCTGTATTTTAAGGACATACTAAGGAAGAACCATCACTAGGCAAAGTTTAGGCAATACATATGAACTAATTTTTAATTGAGTCAAAATACAGATTAAATAACATTGATTAAGACATATTCTCCAAGCGTTGTTTTCTCTCACCCCTGAAATGAGGATAAACACATAGCTGTCTGTTTCATCTCTGGGGGGAGATATACTTAATATTTCTCACGTGATTTTACCTTTTGGACAATGTCTACACCACTGTTTATATTATGATTTCTCACCTGATTATTCCTTATTTTTTCAGAGTTATCATACTCTGCCAGGATGTTTGGTAGTCTCCCTTTTCAAGGGTATACAGATGATTAAGAGTTTATTTTCACAAAGTACGTGGAGTGGTTTTCTCTGCTAAATACCAAAACAATATTCAATTGGGAGAATTAGACTTATGAAAGAGATGTTAAGGCAATGTCAAAGATCTTTTAGGGAGACGGAACTTCTGTGCAATAACAACATGGTTGGATTAACTTTACAACAAAAGGAAATTAGACTGGATTTCTACAGAGTCAGTTTTGTTATTCTAGCTAACAATATGATTAACATTGAATGAATAGTAAAGGCCTCATTCATGCTTCGCTTAGCCCAAATTAATGTGACTGATTACCCAGCCTCTCTGTACTGGCAGAAATTCTTGTGTCTCCTAGGCTCATTTATCCACAAAGTCTGACTTCTAAGGGAGTTGACTCCAGGTAGAAAAAAAACAATAGCTGAAGCCTTTGAAGCTTTTGCACTTCGTTGCCTTTTCCTCTGGACAGCCAGCTCCACCTTCATGTTTAAGGGGGTAAAAGTCTACAGCCCCAAAGATCCAGCTGGGCTCCCTTGTAGACCTGCAGTTTGACAGTAACTTCAGGAATTGTTCCTTTCTCAGGGAGGTTCATTTTTTTCTTAAATTATTCCCATGCTCCTTCATTGCCAATGACCGGACTGTCCTAGACAGAGGTTAGTACTAGGCTTGGGATTAGCTGCTGGCCCTCATTGAGGACCCTCCCTGACTCCCCAAGGTGCCATGAATTAAAGCTGCTGCTGAATAGCCCCTTTCTGCCAAGCACCTGAGGAACCTGAGAAGACCATATGGGCTGTGAAAATGACAATATGTACATCAAGTGCTGTTTGTGTTTGTGGTGAAAAAACAAGTCAGCACAGACTGACATCAATGTCAGCATGATGAAGGCTGCAGGAAAAAAATGTAAGCTGTAGATTTATCCTAAGAGGCAGGAAACCAGGCAGGAGCAGCTAACTTCCATCCCACCTGCTGCCACTGCCCCAACACATCAGTAATACTGGAGCAATCCACTGCCTAAACATAATCAACATGAAGAGCCTTGACTTTGCCTTCTCTCAGAAAGCACTTAAGTACAACAAGGATGAAAACTGGAGGCAGTGAAAACAGTCCACTTGCATAAACAGGCAATTGTCTCCCTGGGAGCCCACATGCTCCTTACATTTTCCCTCAAAATACCTTCCACATTCCACCAGAGGCACCTGACTTTCACAAATGCACAGAAGGCACCAGCAAGACTGAGTGCCTTTTGTGGTTTCAAGACCTGCTGGTGCTTGAATGCAACACCCACCCCCCACCATAAAAGCCTTCAGCTGGATTCCTAGAGCTGGACTGAATGGGGAACCGAGTCCTGGCTTTATGCATTCATGGCTGACTCGAAGGGAATCCACTAAGGATGTATTGGCATTGCCAGGGTTCTCACTGGGGTATTGGCACTGACCAGTGGGGATCTTACTGGCCACCCTTCGACTTCTGTCTCTTTAATTACCATAAAAATGACCACACTCTCTTAAATGGCACTAATTCTCCTGCTGAGCATAGTGCAAGGCTCTCATAATGCAGTGCTGCATTAGGGGCAAAGCAGAAGTAGCTGACCTGAGTGCAACCTGGAGGGCAAAAATGGAAGCAAAAGCATTGAGTCAAAACAGCTGCAGCTTACTTGGCTTCTGCTACTGGCAAGGTACCTGGAGATGGCTTTGGGGAGCCAGAGAAAGACAGGGAAATATGGGAAGAAGAGGACTGAAGAAGGCTCTGATGGTCTGTGGGTGGGAGAGGAGGAAAGCAGGTTGCTCAGAGTGAAAATCCAGAGGAAACTCTGACACACCAAGGGGCGTCACATAATATTGTCACAATACTTCCATTTTTAAAGGCACTCAAGGAAGTTGAATGCCCTACATAGTATAAAGAAGTTTATCCAAGCTAGAGAATAGGGTATGGATCTTACCACTGGTGAAGTGAAGGCAGCATCTTCTTTTTCAGTGCATTTGCCCAAGAAGGGCACCTGAAGGAAACTAGTTCTGGTACTATTCATTCAGTAAATTACTTTGAATGCAATTCTTAACACTACAGGCTAGGTAAATCTTAACTGCTGTGTTAGTTCAGATAGAAAAAATCCAAACCCAATCTCATACCAAGGGTTGACATTAAACCAATTACTGCTGACTGCAAAACACATGCAGTGTGTTGAAGGCTTTTGATCTTTCAGAATGGGTGACAGAAGCTTCTTGCAACACACTCCATACTGAAATGATCTGGCTGTGGTGCCACAACTCTGAACACTGGCATGTGCTGCAGACAATTTGAATCACAAAAAAAAGATTTTTTTCCTTTACACTGGTCACTGGTTTGAGCAGTGGAAACCACCATTTTGGTCCATTTTCACAAACTCATGTGAGAAGAACAGGAGGAATTACTGAATACCTTCTCTAAATCACATGCAGTTGTCACTACTGGTAGCTCCTGCATGAGTGTCTGAATCTCCTGAAGGTCTTTCTGGCATCTACAATGCACATGTCACTGGCAACCAGAACCAAACCGAATCCCCCTTGAGTCCTCTAAGACAAACAAGAGAAGAATGGGGAAGTATCCCAATATTCTTCCTGGCAAAACTCTACAGATGCTTAATTTTTATCACCATCGTGTAGACTACGTCTGCAAAAGTTAACAAAACAAAGAAAGGAAAAGAAAAGATTTCTCCAAGAATATGCATGTAATTTTCATAGCAGAGTAAGTCCTTGACTCATGCAAAGGACAAAGCTGTGATAAAGCTAGGTGATATAACCCCATTTTTCAGCCCTACATTCTCTAAATATTTCACTAAACATTTTAATAAACTAATAATTTAGTTCAATAAACTAAATATTTCAATAAACATTTATGTGTACTCCCAAAAGTAAAAATCAATAAATTGTACAGAAATGAGCATTCATACATATACATATCTGTTTGACTCTTGAATGGAAAAAAAAAGGTTTGTACATTAATTTGGAAAGCCCCATAGTCCAGAATATGGTTCCAGAATGAAAACAGTTACAAGAAAACCCCATTCCAATAGATTGTATTGTCATAGTTTGTCCTTAGCTAAAAGCAAATCCATGTCTAATTGTAAAGATTTGTCATTAGGACATATATATGTAGTTGTCTGAGCAAGACATAGGAAAGGTGATCAGATTTTGTTACTTTTTCTCATGTTGCTTTTTTCATGGAGTTAATTCATCTACAAACTTAACTCTTTGTACAAAAGGTTTTGTAGAACTCATTGACTTCATGCTTTTGAAGATTACCCTGACACAGATAATATCCTGACACAGTAACACAGAGCATCGTTTTAATGATGGCAATGATGTTGAAAACTGATAAGATAACCATTCCCTTTCCTGAAAGAATGCACAGCTTTTATGAACATTTCTAGAAGCAAAATAATAATAGTAATATGGCATTCGAGAAGAATGCAGAATTCTTTCAGAATAACAGTAAAATACATTTAAAGCGTGTTGAGATGCTGGAGGATGTCCAGAGAAGGACAACAAGGCTGGTGAAAGATCCAGAACACATGTCCTGTGAGGAGCCCCTGAGGGAGCTGGGGTTGTTTAGCCTGAAGAAGAGGAGGCTCCGGGGAGACCTTATCGCTCTCTACACTCACCTGGCAGGAGGCTGTAGCCAGGTGGGAGTTGGTCTCTTCTCCCAGGCAAGCAGACACAGGACAGTCTTTTGCCACACATGGGGAAGTTTAGACGGGACATCAGGAAGAAGTTCTTCACAGAAAGGGTGACTGGGCATTGGAATGTGCTGTCCAGGGAGGTGGTGGAGTCATCATCCCTGGAGGTGTTTAAGGAAAGACTGGATGTGGCACTCAGTGCCTTGGTCTGGTTGACAATGTGGTGTTATGTCATAGGTTGGACTTGATGATCTCAGAGGTCTTTTCTAACCTCATTGATTCTGTGGTTCTGTGGGTTTGGGGAGAACAAAGAAAGGACTCAGGTCCTGAAAAGACAAATACAATACCGTAATCCAGAGTAGGATATATTTGGGATTGATTACACAACAAGACTATAGACACAAATACATCTGCACTCTGCATTACATACTATCTTTTTCTAAATCTAGCAAGTTTCCTGTCACACATGTACAGTTTTCCAGGCTGGTTATTTCAAGGACAGAAGTCATTTATCCGAGGTAACTCTGCCAGGAAATCTCTCGGGATGGATGAGAAGCAGGAGCTCTCCAGGGCCTCCTGCCTGGAGCCCTTTGCTCTGAGCCCCGCTGGGCAGCAGGCAGGTACTGCACACCATGGCCCCATGCCAGTCACACTGCGGCTCCTGGCAGAGAGCACGGGTCATTCCTGGGAAGGAAAACCTCCTCTGGATGCCAGGGGAACTAAACGAAATGACTCCTGGCAGGATGTGGAACAGGGATTGTTCAAGCACAGCGGATCCAGGTCTCAGTTTGCAGAGTCAGAGACTGAAAAACTGACAGGGCAAACGCGACTGGGAGGAGGAGGAGGGACAGACAGATGTAGAAAGATCTCCCCCCTTGCAAGCCAAATATACTGCTTTTGGCAAAAACATGATTAAGACTTAATTACTAGGTAAGAACAATCTTAGAATCCCTAAAGGAAAACCCTGAGTTGTTCACAGCAGGAATAAACCACTAAATTAATTTTTGTCAGTGCCCTCATAATCCAGGCTAAGGCAGAACTAACATTAGACTTAAAATTCCTTGTAGAGCAAATCTTTGCCTTACCCTGGAAGGGATTATATATCCATGAACATGCTCAGTTGTGGTATCACAAACAAATAGGTTTTCTGGTAAAATAAACATATGGAATAGGTTTTATTGAGCTTATTTCATAAACCAGAACAGGAAACAAACTCAGAAGGGCTGCTACTGAACCCAGCCTTGCAGCTTCACTCTAAGATGGACAGGGAGACACACTAAATGCCAAGTGGGAACATCTGGCTTCCACAATCAGCAAACTCTTTTCCCCATAGCCTCAATTTCTCCTCCAGAAAGACGCAAGGTACTGTGTTTTCCATGTTTTTGCACAGGACAGAACAACAGAGTAAGGCAAGTTTGTCAGCTAAATATCTGCTTAGCTAGCATCACATAACATTCAAACCAAAAGCTTTCAAAATCTTAAGAGACAGAGAGACTCACTGTTGAGCTGCATGTGCCTTCCAAATTTGGGCAACAGGGATGCTGTTCCAGTGTTTCACCAACCTCATCATAAAGACTCTCTCCCCTGTATCTAATCTGAAGCTCCTCTCTTTAGTTTAAAACTATTACACCTTGTCCTATCACTACAGGTCCTACCAAACAGTTTGTCCCCATCTTCTTTATAAGCCCTCTATAGGTATTGCAGAGCTGCAACAAGGTCTCCCTGGAGTTTGGAGCCTTCTTTTGTCCCAGATGAACTACCCCAACTCTCTCAGCTTTTCCTCACAGTGGAAGTGCTCCAGCCCACCGATAATTTCATGGCTGTAATCTGGACTTCCTCTAACAGGTTCATATCTTTTCTGTGCTGGGAACCCCAGAGCTGGATGCTGTGTTCCAGATGGGGTCTCACCAGAGCAGAGCAGAGGGGCAGAATCTCCTCCCTGTCCCTGCTGGCCAAGCTGCTTTAGATGTAGCCCAGGATATATTTGGCTTTTGGGGCTTCAAGCACACATTGTTGGCACATATTCCACCTCTCATCTACCAGACCCCCAAGTCCTTCTCCACAGGGCTGCTCTCAATCCCTTCATCCATCAGCGTGTATTAGTACCAGGGTAAACATGGCAGTCAAATAAACACAAGCAGCAAAGAATAGAGAAATTTTACAAGAAGCTGCACACACATGTAAGCAGGAAACTTGGGACACCTCATAGTACAAACCTATAAATACTTCACCAGCTGATGTAAGTGAAGCTGTTTTGGCTTGCATAAGAGCAAAACTGGCTGCCACTACTTCAGACATGAAAAAAGGCTTGTGCATCCAAGCCCATTTCTGTTAGATCAGTTGATACATCCAGAAAACACAGACAGTACCTGCTCTGACTCCCAAGCCTCACCTTGCTCACATTCACTGTGACAAAGCCCAGTGAAGTTCCAAGAACCAGGCACATAGCCCTGCCAGGACTTGCAGGGGAGCCATGGGACCTGGGCAATCCTAATGCCCCACAGTCCTGCATCACAGATGACACCCCACTCCAGAGACAAAATAGCCCTGCCAGCCTGAGGGCTGCTCTGGACCAAAGCACAAGCACCACAGTTATTTGTGAGGACCAGGCTTGGACAGTGAGTGTTGGCACCCCCTCCCCAGGCACACACCAGGCTGCTCAGCAGCAGCTTGTCTAGCTCAAGCCTGCCATCTGCACCCTGTGTGTGTAAATATGCCCTTTGCAGCTGTGCAACCCCTCTGGATGTTTCACTGACCTATATTCCCAGGGGTACACCTCACAGAGCAGCACCAGTGCTCTGCAAGTGCCATTTCTTTCACACACCACAGTAGTCTCCCGTTGTGCCCACCCATCACCTTGCACACTGCAAAAAGGACCACTTCCAGCATGACCTCAAGCCTCAGACAAAAGCACAGCTCTTTGGCTGAGAATTTAGGCATCTCTCTGCTCTGACATGCTCACCAAAGGGGTTTGAGAGACAGAGCAGCACAGCTCGGTTCACCAGATGTACAGCTGTGTCTGAACAGCAGCAGGCCAGTATGTCAGGCACTGCAGGAGCTCACTAAACAGGCCCATTAGCCAGAAAAATAGGGCACTCTGCCAATTAAATTATTAACCTCTAGGCGTATTTGCATGCATCAAACATGCTCAGCTTTTCCAGTTTTACTCCTTTTGCTACACTCAATGACCCATACATGTCACAGCACTCTATGTGGCTAGGAAAACATTTTTATAACGTTTTGTAAGTGAAGAATAGCAGAGACTAAGCCCTGCAGAATATCATATGGTGAGTCAAGGGAAGAGCCTGGAGAAATGCCTTGTGACTCACCATACAGTGTCCCATCCATCACATCACATTTCAGTGATGCCACATGCTGATTAAATTGTACAAGTACAAACAAGATACTAAGTAAGAAATCTTAAAGCACATGGGATTTTTACCTAAGTGAAGAGTCTCTTTGTTTTCTCTCCAACTTCTTACATGGAAGAAATTACATGCACCTTAAAGTCTTCATAGGCTGTGCTTTAAAAAGCGCAAAGATCTTGCATTTTAAAATCTGTAAAAATAAAAAAATAATAATAATTTTTAAAATAAAAAAATAATTTTTTCGCTTGCATGGTACTATTTCCCTCTCTTTTCTGCTCTGAAGCAAATGCAGTCTCCCAATCAATGGCACTCTGGGCTCTGTTGCATGGGGTAAATCACCCTGAAGTGCTATCAAAATGCACAGCAGTAGCACAGGCCCTAGAGGCATTATTAGATCCTCTGACTACGTTTATGGTCACAAATTTTTGACTGCAGCTACAGCTGAAAGAGTTACATTCTTTCATTCCTCAGGTCAAACTAATTCATATTTTAAGCATGTCAAAATTTCTAAAAATCACTTAATCATTTACATCACAGCCATGGGTGTTTTTTTTCCCTAAGTTTGAACAGGGGAAGCACAGACATAAGCCTGCTAGGGGAAGCTCTGCAGCATAGGAAACTCCTAAGTACAGCTCCCACTGGTTTTCAATGGGAATTATGCCCTTCAGTCCCACGAATGCTTTTGAACACTTACTCCACAATTCACATCTTTCTTTGCAAGCTCCATGCCAAGCAGCACTGCCCTTTGGCAATGGGGAATGTCTGACTGCTCTCCTGATGTAATGCAAACAGAGAAGTGAAAGAGAGAGACAAAACTGACCTTACTTCAAATCACAGAGCAGGGTTGTCTGTATTAATCAGTTCAAAATAAGAATATCAAAGAGCAGTTTCCATAAGTTGATATATTTGACAGAGCATTTTGAGAGGCTCAGGGATGTAGAAACAACTTTTATATAGTCAGAACAAAAGCAGCAGACAAAATCAGGTGTTAAAAAGCCTCTAACACTACTGAGGTTTCCTTAGTAAAGTCTGTTCTGATCATCATATTTTAATTTCACACAGCTGTTAGGTGAACATCATCTTAGCCATATGCTCTAGCACCATCTAGCTTGTGGCTAAGGTACTTTCTCCCCAAGCAGGGAAATGGTTAATTTGTCATAAATGTGTCATTTCCTTCAAGTATGACTGTCTATGCTTCAGTTATTTTAGTTATTTTGACATTATAATCCAAATAAAAGCAAAGGTAGTGAGTACAAAGCAGCCTCACATGTTAAAGAGGCCCCTTCATGGATCAATTCCTTCAGCTGTATCCCTTTCCATCTGTCAGTTTATCTGTTCCCTCTTTTCTGTACTTGAATCCTGACAAAGATACATATGTGTGTTAGATATTTCTCAAGTTTACACTTCAAATTTTGTTTGCTTCAACAAGGTTCCATAGAGGAACTCATTAAGATAAATAACAAAGAATGGATCAAAATAACACAACACCAATTCTTATTAACAAGGGAAAAAGCACCAAAAAAATGTAAAACAGAGAAGAATTGCTGTTCACCACAGGCAAGGCTAATGGTCAGTATTGGGAATGGCTTTTCCCATGGAGGATAAAGGTGGCTCCCAGTGGCCCTTGTGCCCCACAGAAGTCACCTTAATGCTCTCTAGCTCAGAGCTCAAATGCAGGCACTGTAAGCAACAAGAAAACCTCCAATGAACCACTTAGTGGTGTAGGAACTGATGTTTAACTTGGATCATCCAGAAAATCATACGTGATTCCATTCAATACTTGAGCTGACATAAACTGTCCTGCCCATATTCCCTAAAGTGAAATTCATACTTATGGAAACTGTGATAAGGACTACCATTACCCTGCAGCAGATGTCAGAAGACCTCTCCTAAGGAATCAAGAGGGCTGTTCTTCTTTCCCTAATCCCTGATGGAAATGTCAAGAGAGTTTTTACAAGTTGTGAAGGCTCTCTAGTTACACTGCCATAGGGCTCATCAGAAATATTTGTAGAGACCTCACTAATATTTTTGGGGTGGGCTTCCACTTCTCCCTGGAAAGCACCGCATAGCTGAACACTGACTCTTATGGCACAGGTTTACAGTGCAGCAGAGTGTAACAGAGGATGAGGCTTGCAGACAACTGTGTGTAATGCCACTGGGGGAGGTCACATTGAACTAGTGCTCATGTTATCTCCCTCCTGAACAAGAGCAGACAGGTCCTAATGCACCATGTCTGCCCTGGCAGCCCCGGGGAGCAGTCTCAGCTCCTCCACTGCAAAGGACTTTGGCAAAAAGCAGCTGGGGCAGGCATTGATTTGGGTATTGTTCCCATTTTTGCCGAGCCAAAGCTTTAGGATGGAACTCAGCTGGTTTGTTTTCCTGTCAGCAGCTTTGTGACTAAATTAGCTAGTGAGTTACAAAGTGGTGATGCCAAAAGTGCAGCAATGCTGGGAGCCTGGTCACAAGCAGGTGTATCAAGAGACCAAGCAAAACCCTATTCTTCTGCCAAAGCTGCAGCATAGCTTTATGTGTTTATGTGAAAAGCCCTTAAGGCTGTCAGTCAGGAGCTTCCAACTTAATTTTGCAAACATGCTAAGACTCTAAAACTTAAGCCTTTCTAATACACGGCAATGAAAAGCACGGGAACCAGGCTCAGCAGGGACATTGCCCTTCAGAGAGATTTAGAGATCCCAGCTCAGCACCACGCCAGGGCAAACCATTTTCAAAAACCGCATTTTCCTGCCTGCAGGTTACAATATGCTCACAGAGGCAGAAAGCTCATTAGCAGCCCTAATCTAAAGGCCATCCTCCCTGACTCGGTGTCCTCCCTGACATGCCCGTGCCACTGTTTTCCTGCAGAAGGGGCCGGGTCCCCGGGAGCTGCCGGGCTGGGCGCTCATGGCTCGGGCACGGTGACAGACCGCGCGTCTCTGCGGCGCTTGGCAGCACCGACTCATTTCACAGAGGATGCTCCATCTGTCACCGTGCTCTGCAGCAGAGCTTGACCTCGCTAGCACTAAGGAAGCCCCAGAAGATTAACATTTAATGATGCTTTCAGTTTCAGCCCTTGTAGTTTTTCATCTCTCAGAGGGCAGACACGTAAGAGAAAGAAAATCGTGTACTATGTACAGCATATGGGTCTTCTTCCAGCCATCTGCTTTAATATGCTTACTTGGACAGATTCAGATCTTTTAAATTATTTCTATGTTGAAAAAAAAAATAATCTACATATACATTATTCCAGAAACAGAACATTGTTGCTTCTTGTATACCCACACCATTTTTGTTTTGATTTGTGTAACCATCATACCTAATGCAGTTTAAATAAGTAAACACAGGGGATATGGTTCTTGGTAGCGGTCTGAGCAGAAGCAAGGAAACTAAACCTTGCCAAGACAGATGGACTAAATGAGATCCTTCATGTCACTCTTTGTTGTCTTGAAAAACACATATAACCACACAACTTAATGCAAAAATAAATCCTTAAGGGACAGTAAAGTGAACCAGAAACACTGAGTTTCCATTCTTTTTGTTAAGCACTCCTGTTCTTCTTTTTTTTTTTTGTGTTTTCTGCTTGTGAAGCATCCAGCTTGTGCTCTGTGCCCAGGAGCACGTGCAGATAAAGCACCTGGAGGTCTGCTCTGGTCCCAGAGGCCCATCAGAGCTGCCTGGAGCACTGGGTGAAGTCAGTAAGGTCATCACAAACACAGAAGATGTTGAAGAAACAAAACTGTGGTATGAAAGTTAACAAAGTATATATTTGGTTGCATGGCTGAGCATTTGATGACCTAGGTTAGTGTTTGTAGGAAATAGTGACCAGAAAGAGGGATTTACATGAGAAAGTATAGGGACAAAAGTGATGGCCCAGAAGGAAGGAGAAACACAAAAGCCAGCAGAGAGATTCCAAGCCCATTGAACAGTTCTGGAAGATAAAGGTAAGAATTTTAATTTTGGGATTAAACTTTTGGGATTAAAGTCTTTGGGATTAAATTCTTAAATTAAATAAAATTTTGGGATTAAATTAAAGTTACCAAGAGACAATCCAATAGTCAGATCCTTAAGCAAGCAGATCACCTAGGAAAGTGATAAAACAAGGGACAAGAGGATAATAGATACTGCTTCAGCCATAATACTGTAGGGGGAAGCTAGATGGGAACACAGGAGGCTACAGGGGGAGAGAAGGAACTGAATACCACTGCAGTCACTTCAGCAGCCAGAGCCCAGCTGCTATGTGCACTTCACTAAAGAGAATACCCGAGATGGCAAAAGTCCAGTGAAAGTAAGAGCTGTGCAGTCATGAGGGTAAAAACAAGGTAATTAACTTGTCCCATGCCGTAGCTTTCATAGTTTGTTTTTATGGCCCATGAGCCTTCAGCAGCCAGTCAAGCAATGCTCACCAGCACCCTACCAGCAATGAGGTTACCTCAACAAGTTGCTAGTGCAAGTTTCTTTGCCTGAAGAAATCAGAAAACTATTATCAGTGCCTAAAAAAACTGACAAAAGTAAATTGGGAAGACAGGAGGTCACTTTTTTTTTTGCAGCCAAGACCCTCCAAAGGAAGAAAAAGAAATTGTTTCCTAGAGTTTAAAATTGCAAAATCATAAGCTTGCAGCAGACTCCTAAGCATTCTAGAAACTGAGAATCATGAGTTTGCAGAAAGGGTGCCCAATAAAGGCTTACAGCACCCGCAGTAATTTAGAGAACAACTCCATTCACAGTTAGTCAGAGCTTGTGCTCAACTGTCCAAGTCACAGCAGATCTGGCTCAGAGGAAACTTCATTCTACTTGGTATCATGAAAGGCCATGGGTTTAATGCTGCAGGTATTTCACGTCTTCCTGGCCCATCCCTGTCCTACTCTGCTGTAGGATGGATACCTGAGAGATATGCTGAGCTGAAGCATATCATTCCTCAGTGAAAGAAAACCTTCTAGAAAAATTTGGCTCTTCCACCTGCACATCTCACATCCCCTTGCTAAAGTTCAAAGCAGACAGTAATGGTACAAAGTCCAAAAGGAAATTTACTCTTTGTAGTAAAAATGGGTGTTTGCAGTTAAATGCAAGTATGGAAATAAAAGAGTAAAGCCTAACACAAAACCAAACTCCCTGCAGCAAAACCCTGAGGTATTAGTAGGCATTGTTTAATGTTTAAGTATTGTTTAAGCATCATCATATTGTGTTCTTTCTACCCCAAATGTATGCACTGACACAGTCCCCAACAGCAACAGAGCAGGGAAGGAAAGAGTGCAGAAAAGCCCTGTAAGCAGATCTGTCACCCTGTGGAACATTTTCAGGGTACATTCCTTAAGTGTAGGGTCTTGGCCCATGTATGGGTGGCATAACTACAGGACACAATCATTATAACCACCACTAGATGTAAAGATACCCAAACACATCAGCAAGTATAATCACAGCCTCTAATTAACACTGTGAGAAGTCAGAAAACATAGATCATGCTAAGCTACTGCCTCATTTTGTTAACAAGAGATAATTGAAAAAATACATGCTAAAGTGATTGCCTAATCATCACATCAAATTTGTTAAAAATTCAATTCACCATGATCAAATAGTTATTTACAAAAAAGCAACAACACACAGAGCACATTACTTGTTTGGGGTCTATCTCATCAAGTCTGAGCAAACTGCCTTTGTGCAAGGAATTTTACAGAGGAAGGAAGATCAAAACTGTGTCCCAGCAGCTTTTGCGCTAATTTTGGAAATCACAGTATCCTTCCTGCTGCTCCATCGCTCACAGTTTGAGAATTATTCTTGTCCCTTTGCTGTGCATCATGAGGAACCTCTGATGTTCCCCCTTGCAGCACTACCCTGACCCCAAACATTCTCCCTCTACCATCAAGGTAAAGGTCATGAAGGTCCACAGGAAGAGCTTGCATGATTCTGTGCCTCCAAAATGCAGGATTATGGCATTGACAACAAAAGTCCTCTTCACCCCCTAATGATATTCTCTTAATCTAGGTTTTCAGTGAGGAAATGTGTCATCCAAATGCATAATTAATTATTTGTAAGTAATTTAACCCGAAGAGCTTTGTTCCAAATTCATGTCAAGCTCTGCAGATATAACAAAGTAGTCAGGACACAACTTATTTTAGGAATCAGCAATATGCTTTGGGCAGAAATCTTAACTTGTAAATACTGCATTCTGGCCCAGCAGATTTCCTTCCTGATAGACCATGACCACTTCATAATTCTAGGGCAAAACCATGACAATTAATAAAAAGCAGAAAAAGGATTTTAATCAACACAGCCAGCTGGTCTGTGGTTTGGATTATGTTGTGGAAGGCAAAGTGTAACATTAAGATTGAATGAAAAATGCAAAGTACTGATTACCCTGCAGACCATCTACCAGCTAAATTAACATTAAACTCAAATCTGCAAACCCTGTGCTTATATTACTGCATGTAGGCAATTGTGATATATTTAACACCAACTAGAAATTTTTAAATCTACCGTTAATATAATGAGTTTTGTTTCAAATCCTGTTCATAGAAGTCACTTTCCACCTGTTACTAAGAAGATGACCTATTTTAGCCCTCATCCTTTAAAAGTATTGTGATGAGTTCCTTTTCTGGAGGGAGTAAAGCAGGATACAGGATGTCTGGAAAGCAATTAGATAAGGAGAGGGAGCCTGCTGAAAACCCAGGAGCAGGAATATGAAGGCTTATCCAATACAGGGGCATGCAGCCAAAGGATGGGACTGCTGGTCTGCGAGGAACAGCTTTGGATGCCTGGGAGAAGGTGCCTCCCCCAGGACACAGACCCAGACAGGCATCAGGGGCTGCAGCCTGGCCACTGTTCCTGATCAGCAGATGTAGGCTGCTGCCAGCTGCTGTGGGGTGGAGGGAGAAGAGGGGAAACAAACTGGCTGGACCCTGGCCAAGGAGCAACAAAAGGCTTGTGTGCCATCCCCACATCGTCCTGCCCTGCCGGCCACCCAGCCCGCAGGGCACCATAGCAACCAGAGTTAAAATTGGGTCAGGATTGCCAGTGCAAAACCTGTTATTTTGAATATAGGGTTTTCACTGAAAATATTCATTCATGTGCTATTTTGACAGAAAACATGCTATTTGGTGAAGCTGAAGAGGGGAGAGGAAACTATGCTTATGAGGAAATCGGTGCCCAAAGTTCTGTAAGTCATAAATTTTTCTTTTTTTACTGGCACTCTACCTGGACAAGACACTAGGACTAACTTAAGTGTTATCACACATCTTGAATCTCACTGAGGTTCCTGGCAATGCCTGTGGTGCCCTGGGTGCATCAGCCAGGCTGCTCCTGACCACCTGCCAGCATGGCCCAAAGATAAGCAGGAGGGGAAGCAAGTCACTGAACAAATATATGTGATCTAGGACTGGGACATACTTATGCTTTGGCCTTTCCTTAGAAAGCACAGTACTTCCAGTTAAATGCACGACTCATAGCCAGCAATTGCCACTCCAGGTATCATGTGATGGTTTGCAGATGTTAATTAAAATTACTCTGTCCATATTAGAAGAATTTAACAAATACTATGCATGCATAAGTGCAGGGGAGAGGGGTGGAAGTGTAACAGTGAAAACAGGTTCTTTCAATTACTTGATACCCACTGTACAGAAAAGAAAACCATTCATACCTTTTCTGGAGAAATATTTTTGTAGCTTGAGAAGGATATTGAGTTGCCAGAATGCAAGAATCAAAGCATTCAAGTTGAAAAGATAAATCTACACCTAGTACACTCCTCACTAGGCCTGAAGTGCTGAGTGCATTGTTTTACTAAAACAGGACCTGTTTGATTAGTCCCAGATATACATAATCCTGACACATCTGAGCACTCAGTGTGCCTAATTCATTTACCCTTACAACACTGACCCACTTCCAAGCCCTCTTCCCCTTCACGAAGTAAAAACACAATTAACAAAGTTTTATTAGTGAGCAGCGGAGGCATGAAGGTTTCATCAGTGGTCCCAGGTCTACAGAGGAGTGGGACTGCATCCCAACCTCCTTGTGTCACAGATGTTATCCAAAGCTTTGGAGCTACAAACTAAAACTTCCCAAATATCCTGTTTCAAAAAGAAACATCTCCCTTAAGAAACCTGAGAGACATCACTCAAGATTCTTTTGTCTGGAATGAACTAAATCCTGGCTTTTAACCTAACATCAAATTAACAAGCTGGTATCATCAGCTTCACTGTTCTGCTTACTAATAATTTTAAAGTGTTGACCAATTACAATCTAATTTGATGGAGACTCAGCCAAATTATATTTCTTCAAGATGCAAGAAAATCTGAAACCAGGAAGTTGAAAAATACAAAACTTGTGCCCACAGAAAAAACAGATAGGAACAATTTAATATTTCCAAAGGCAAGTAAGAAATCCCTGTGTGAGGGAGCAGCCAGTTATACCTCATCAGTATGAGAAAATCTCAGATCAAAGCCAGTTCTGCCTTTTGCCTTGTCCGACATGTAGGCAACAGGGGAGGAAGCAGACATCTTGTGGAGGAGCAATCCACAAAAGCCCGAAGAGCAGCTGGGATTCTTGCAGTGGCAGACTATCAGGGATACAGGACACAAATCTGAAGTTGTTTCTCTGTAGCACAATTTATCTGGGATATTAATAGAATTATTTCAAGATGAAGGCAAGATCAGTAAACGATTCCTTATCATGAGTTTCCATCAGCTGTTCAATGCTTCTGAGTGTACTATAATGTCACATATTAAAGCCATGTCTCCATATAAAGCAATATATAATATAAAAGTCTTACAGCACTGCAATTGAAAAACTATGATTAATTTTCATTGTATTTTGAAAGTAGTTTCTATACCTAAGATGAATTGGCTTATTTAAAACACACTGTAGCACTCTTATCAATAGAAAGAGTAAACCTGATATAAATCAGGTTTGCATTTTGCAGATGGATTAGCTCAGACTCTATGCCACAGATTTGTAGTTCAAGAAGTCAGTGACTCCTGAGTGAGGAACTTCTTGTACTGTGAGCAGAATTTAACCCAATAGCAAATCTTAATGAAAGTATTGTTCTAATTTTATAAAGCAAGCTAAAATCCTAGAAAAACTCAGATAATCAGGACTTAATCGAAAGCTCACCCCCATGTTTCCCTTCAGACCTGTGCTGTGCAGGACTCCAAACTCAGTTTTGGGATTGCTAACTTCTCAGGGTGGGCTCAGGTCATGTCACCAGGCAGCCTCCTCACTACCTACAAGGCATCTTCTGAACCAAAGAGTCACTTGAACTGAGCTGTAGTAAGAGATCAAAATGCCTCTTTGCTCACAGCTGTCTACAGCTGTGCCAAAGGCTATCAGCAATTCCAGCTGCAGGCTCACACCTCAGAACTGCTCATTCTGCTCTTCTGCCTTGTCCTTGGTTTCCACGAAGTGACCATGAAGGATTTTGCACTGGGCTTCAAAATGATCTCTGGTTCTTACTTCAAATGCTGCTGCCACTGCTAGATCAAACTGAGTGAAAGCACAGCAAAGTAATTTGTGTTACAGTTAAGTAAAAACATGAATTGCCACATCATGTTCTTGGTATGCACAGCATGGTTTGAAACCCGGATCAGACTGCACAAGATCACCCCATTATAGTCCTGCATTTGCCTTCTGCATCTTACAGCTGCCACTTTCACGCAGCCTGGCAGTTGATTTTGCCTCAGCTCCCTCTTAAATTAGGCAGAAATATTCCAGTAATGGATGTCTGAAGGTCTCTTACAACCACATTGTAGTAAAAATAGATAAGGAAAAGAGAATTTCCTGTTCCAAGTAGAATTTACGTAAACCGTTAATAATTCATTACACGGTATTCACAAAAATTCTTTTAACTTAGAATGACCACTATTAAAAAAATGTTGTAACTTTGTTACTGAGGACACAGAAATGGAAAGAAGAAAAAAAAAGAAAACAACAGATATGCTTAAATTTTTCAAACCTTTCCGTTTGGAAAGGTCAATCCATACTTCCTTTGGCTGTACAGGATGGAAAATGCTGCTGGCCATGTTTTCCCTGTGGTATTCTTCTCTGGTAGTTCTAGTTCAACGCCATACAAGGGAAAAGGACAGCAGGAGGCCAAGAATGTCACCAGTCCAGTGCTGTCAAGATGAGTTCCACTTCCCCAAACATAGTGAAGGCTTGGCAGTTAGGGGAGTGAGAATAATTCCTAGAGCTTCTACCTTTCCAGTCCAAAATGGACCAAAATTTGGTCACATAGGTCAGTCACGCACTGGGTTTCTGGTGGGGCTGTGTCACAGTTTAACCCCAGTAGGCAGCTAAAGAGCACCCAGCCACAGTTCCTTTAACACCAAGTATTTAATTTCTGCTAGGTCTTCCCTAGCTTTTGCCAAGATTGATATTTATTATCTCAGACATGTTAGAACACAGCCTTCATACAGCCACATGTCACCTGAAACCTGAAGGAAATCTTCAGCAATATCTTACTACAAACAGATGTCAGGACTAGAGAACTAGTTGAAAATTCATAAATGGGCAAACTGATGTCTAATTAACTCACCACAAGCTTTTTAAGAAAGAAAATAGTTGCTATTCTACATGCACCTCACCCTAGACTCTAATTACAGACAGCCTTTTGATGACAGGAAATACTTAGAGTTTATATTCTCCTTCTGCAGTGCTCTGTGCCACTGGGAAGGGTATTACCATCCAGAATAGTGTGATGAAAACCAGGTGAGCCTAAAAAGATAGAATTTTTGTTCAAAATGCACATGCATTATCCTCTGTGACTGGTTGACTCTACCCTCAAGTACAGACTACAAAAAATTAAAGGCACAAATTTCTGATTATTTTGTATCCAGAGTTCCAACACCAGCTAGTCTCTGGAATATTATAGAACAGTGGTTTACACCACAAATATTTCCCAGGGACAAGAAATCCCACACCACAAAAAAAAACCTTAAACACATAAGATCAAACAAATTAGTCATTTAAGGAAAAAAGGCAGACACTGCAACTGACCAAAACTAAGCACATACATCTAAAAAAATTAGTGAGCAGGAGATTCTTAAAGGAAATCCCAAAATAGTGACAAAAGAAATGCCGAATCAAGGCACAGAAACAAATTAAATTCTCCCATCACATTGTCAGGCAATAAATGTACAATTAAGGCACACTAGTGTTTACAAAGACTGTGACAAGGTCTTTTTTAGACATTAATTTTTCTTCCTAATGTTTCCCTTCCACTGATAAATAATTTCATTCAGAAGACAGTTGTTCAAATGTAGCTTTCATACCATAAATCTTTAAAAGCCTACAGTCTCTCTATTATATTTACTTTCTCACACAAAAAAAGGACTGATCTAAACATACCCTACAACACTATTTACACTTTAGTTGATTATTATATCTGATTTATTTCTGAGCAACTAATGTAAAATTTCATTCAAATAGCTTTTCCTTACAAATATATTTCCTAAATATAAACAGAATTTTCCCATGCAGGTGTGTATCCATATGCAACTTAGAAAGCCATGAAGGCAAGACATTCTTCTTCTCAATATTTCTATTCTTTCATCATACTAACACAAATCACAAACACCAAGAAAAAATAAAACATGAATTTAGGAGTAAATAGTTCATTCCTGGTGTACAGTTTCAGACGGAAAAAAAAAGGTAGCTAAAATATAACTTGTTGAAATAGCAGTAGCATTGTTAAATCACACAGCTGTGGTGGTAATGATGAGACTGCTTTCTAAAATGGAAACACTTACACAGACAACTGAGTTAACCTGTTGCTCCCTAACTTACACTTATTTTAGAGGGTATTTGCAGAGTGCTACATTTCTCTTTTAGGGTTTTGTTTGGTTTTGGTTCTGTTAGCAAAAAAAATAAATAAATTTATATCTGAAAAAGGGCAGCAGATACTAAAAGAAGGCCTATGCCTGTAGGACAGAAGCAGGTCTCATTGCAAATAACATTTAATCATCTTCCCATTTTCTGAAAATTGAAGGGTATCCCAGCTCAGCAGTGCTCCTACCCATTTGCTCTTGTCTGCTATACATACAATATCATATAACTTCACTATGATCCATACAATCATTTTATTTACACATCTGTAGCAGGATGCTCTGTCTGGGATGCAGTAAAAACTTCAGCAATGCAAATTTTGCAAAGCTATCACTGGTGAACGGAGAGGTCGTGTCATGCTGCTTTTGGTGTTGAATTACACAAAAACAACTCTGATATACCAACCCCAAAGTTAAACACCTTGATAGTGAGGTGAAGGTGTGGCAGATGTTGTAAAGTACCCTTATGTAAAGATGCTGAGCTGACACAGCTGACCTGGAGACATATGACTGACAGTGAACCACTTCATACTATAAAAGTACCACTTATATACATACTATAAAAGTGCCACTTTCAAATGGTAGGGATTTCTAGCATACTCCTTCTTGGAGCGTGTGCGGAGATTCCTCCCTTGGGTGGGGATGCCTCTTAAGGTGAGCTAAAGATGTTTGCCCATAATCATTGGTATGGGTGAGTAAGATTGATCTCTACTAAATAATTGTTTCTCTTCTGATATCTTTAATATCATTGTTTTATATAATACATTATCATATACTACAATAGTAGTGTTAGCTTCTATACTGTGTGGTAAGTAATTCTGATTAAGATCTTTTTGTCTAATCATTTATCATAATAAATAATGCATTTTTATACATCTGGCTTGCCATCCTTAATTGTGCATGACAAAATTGTACAAAGGTTCAATCACATGTGTATAATTCCTTTGACTCAAACCGCTGACCAAGTCTGAGGCTAAGATTGGATNATGCTCTGTCTGGGATGCAGTAAAAACTTCAGCAATGCAAATTTTGCAAAGCTATCACTGGTGAACGGAGAGGTCGTGTCATGCTGCTTTTGGTGTTGAATTACACAAAAACAACTCTGATATACCAACCCCAAAGTTAAACACCTTGATAGTGAGGTGAAGGTGTGGCAGATGTTGTAAAGTACCCTTATGTAAAGATGCTGAGCTGACACAGCTGACCTGGAGACATATGACTGACAGTGAACCACTTCATACTATAAAAGTACCACTTATATACATACTATAAAAGTGCCACTTTCAAATGGTAGGGATTTCTAGCATACTCCTTCTTGGAGCGTGTGTGGAGATTCCTCCCTTGGGTGGGGATGCCTCTTAAGGTGAGCTAAAGATGTTTGCCCATAATCATTGGTATGGGTGAGTAAGATTGATCTCTACTAAATAATTGTTTCTCTTCTGATATCTTTAATATCATTGTTTTATATAATACATTATCATATACTACAATAGTAGTGTTAGCTTCTATACTGTGTGGTAAGTAATTCTGATTAAGATCTTTTTGTCTAATCATTTATCATAATAAATAATTCATTTTTATACATCTGGCTTGCCATTCTTAATTGTGCATGACAAAATTGTACAAAGGTTCAATCACAT
>VZTT01050982.1:10212-24631 GCA_013400855.1 Buphagus erythrorhynchus
ACCAAGCACAAGGCTGGTGTTGTGATCTACAATTTATCTACAAGCAGGGGCAGAAGTGGGCGCTTACAAAAATTCAAATCACAAGGTGATTGCTTTCCTTGTTTTCTCATGGCTCCAAGTACATGCCTGCTCTACACTCTATTCCCAAGGCCCTCAGCTGCAGTAGGTTTGGGGTTGTTTCACTTCAACTGCTGTGTCAATGATCTGGCAAAACAGCAACACAACACTCACCACAATGGAAGTCAAATCCTCGCTTTCAAATCGGCCGATGGCCAGTTCCATCGACCTGTACATGGCTGCCGAAATGCGCTGCGTGATCAGGCGGTTCAGGTCTATGGACCTGCCAAGGAGCTGGGAAGAACCAAAGGAAAACAGGCTGGGAAGTTTTGAATTGACAGTCAGGTTACAAGACAAACTGTAAAAGGACTGTGAGACTCCATAGATTAACAGACTCTCACTTTGTGAACTTGCATCCCATACACATTGAAACAAAGCAGACGGACAAAATTTATAAATTCATGAGAAAATGCGGCACTAGAATTTGCATCCCAATTCTCACAAAAAGAAGTAAAAGTACACATTTCATCTACATTTAAGTACTTATATTGGAAGTACTTAAAGTACTATAAGTACTTATATTTTATGCTTCCATGACATTGTGCCAACAACATACTGAACACTGGTGAAAGACATTACTAGGAAGACAACGCTACCACCCATGGCATTCCTATTTGGCTTGTGTTTTCTTAACTGCAACAGACATTTGCATAAAAACGGGATCTTTTAATGTTTTTCTTCATTTACACCTTCATGTGACAAAAAAGAAGATCTCAAATGTTCAGTTATGCTACTGAGATGACAGAACATGAAGCACAAAATGAGTTTTGTGTACATATATAAATCAACACCACTGGAAAGTTGCCAAGCAACTCAAATAGAACATGGTAGGAGTTAACTCACTTGAACATGTCTCTGTTTCAGCAGTGTCTCGTAGCGGTTGGACGGCAGCAGCTGAATGGTTGCTCCCTGGTTCTTGCACTCTGAACGCAGCCGTTTATCCAGAAGCAGGCTATGAAAAAAGCAAGGAAATGCTTAAGGTATACTAAACAGCAAAGCAGAGCAGAAAAGTGTGAAGAAAAGCTCTCATAGTGGAAGGAATAGCTACCTGCTAGCCATTGCCTTGTAGTATGCAAATATTTGGTCTGCCAGCTTGTAGACAAATTGGTCAAAACACAGGTTTACCTTGGGGAAAAAAATATCATGTTTAGAGATATTTAAAATTAAAAAAAAGAGCTTACCTAAGACCTCCCACTGTATATCAAACGGTCAAGAAAGTTAATAGATCCAAATTTTCCAGTACAAGAGAAAATGTCATTCAATTTTCAACATTAATGTGAGGCATCTTGGCACAGGTCTACAGGTTTCCTCACAACATATCACCCAATCAGTTACTCATCTTCTGGTCACTCTTCTCAGTTTTTCTGTTATCTCCAGCTGTTCTCAATCTCTTACAAAGGCCTTGCCCTTTAGCATGATTTTCACGTTCAGGAACAGATTATTTTTCTCCAGTAGGTAAGGATACTTTACCTCTGCCTCAATTTCATCATAGAGGAACTGCTTCTTAAATTTGGTAAGTGCATAATGAGCACTGTCATTATAAAGGTCCAAAGAATACAGAACATACCTACAAGGAAAAGAATAAAACACAAGAGTTACACGTGTATAAAAGTCATGATTCTTTAGGATAGTGCAGTCAAGATGATGTAAACCAGTCACTATTGTAATTCACAAGTAGTTCATGAAAACAGAATCTTTTTCTTTTTTAGTTTACATAAAAAGGATCCTGATTTTTCCTTTAAGAAAATATTTGCTGGTTGAAGAAAAGGTGTAGATATGTTCAAAGCCTAAAACTTTTTTTCTAGATGTACCCGTCCATCAAAATGGAACTAGGCTTTTGCCACTGTACATTATGTTTGACATCTTTGAAGAATAAGTAAGGAGAACTCAATATGTGGCTGGTGCAACGATACCTAATATGAAAGGTTTAGCATTTGACTTCCTCACTTAAAAAAAAAAAATAGAGAATCTGAAAATGGGCAAATGTAAGACAAAAATTTTATTAATGTTTAGAATACCTTCTCAATGACTAGTTTTAAAAACAATTAAAGCACCAACATTGTAATAAGGAACAGCAATCATGAAGACTAATGATTCAGTTGAAGAGCACAAGTGGGTCTTACTCCATCATTGATGCCTCTTTTGTCTCCAAAATATGATCCGTCAAAATCCAAGGCATGGACATCTCAATGGGAAACTGGATTCTTCTGCCCATGGTCAGCTCTAAGAAGAATTCCCTGAACCACAGCTGGGACAGATCACAGCACTGCTGCAGGGTTTCTTTCAGAATAAATAAGGGAGAATTACACTTCTTATAGAAATACATCAGGTACAATACAACTGTGAGTCTGATGATGCAATGCAAAACAAAAAAAGCAGGTGCAAGTCACTAGAGCTGTACATCGGCCAAATAATCTAAAGCAAATTCAAAATGTAAAGCCCATGACTTTTCATAAGAGTTTTGAACACCTCACTGGCCCCCAAAGTGGTGCCTTATAGAAAAAAAAAGGAGTGGAAGTGGACAAGACTATCAGTTAAACATAAAAACTGTGTACATCAGTAAAAAGGGATTTTTAGTTTAATTTCTCAGTTGGGGACTGAGAAAGCCATACACTGAATTTGGGAAGCAGCAAGTGAAGGAGGAAAAATTACACTGGAACTACCAGTACCATCCCTCTCTATGGAGGACTGAATTGCTCCACATGTTCCTGTTAATTAGACGGGCAGGAAATGACAGGCAGACACATGAAGTAGGGATTAAAACAAGCTTCTAAGGATGCTGTCAAGGGCCCAGAGGTGTGCTTCCCACCTCTCCAGAAAATACTTGGTACAATCCTTCTTTTCCTGAAGGCTTGTGAACTAAAACAGGAATGAACTTTTTACACTAAGACCTTCTGAAGACCTTTTGTGGCACTGTTCCCCAGCAGCACTACGACTGATATTAACAGGCTCCCCCTTCTCCAAGGGTAAAGGAGACCAGCAGCAAAACAAAAATGAAAGACAACACAGCATGGTGATGACAAGGACTAGGTACACTCAATGTCAGTAGGTGAATTCTTTAGGACAGCATGTTTCCGATTACAATTAACTGAATAGTAAGAGTAGTGAAATGACATCGAATTTACCACAACAGAGAATTTGTTTCCTCTGTACTTAAAACAAAAACAAAAAAATCTCCCAAAACACAAAAACTACTTCCTTTAAAAAATTTCAATGCGTACAGGCTTATTGTTTATATAAGTACATACATAAAGAAAATAGAAAAGGGAGGTAACAATATGAAATTTGACGCATTAGAAACAAACGTATAACAAGTCAAAAATCCCACCACAAATACTAAGTACCATCTCAGAAAAAGTTTGGACAGACCAAGGCTTTTGATAAATAAACCAAAGGTTAAGTTGACTTAGGCAATCGGAAACATTTTCCAGGTCGTGTTAGAGGTGTTAGGACATGCTAAGCTGGACACTGATCATCTACATATCTTACCACTGAAATTTATCAAATGAGTGTAGAAGAAAGACTCGCGATGGAATTTTTCTATGTCCAATATGGTGGGCCCCTCAAGGCTACTTCTCAAGGTTTTCTTGGAACCACTTTTGTCAGCAATGAGGGACTCTAACATAGTTCTCACCATGTAAAGCTGTATCATTAAAGGAAACAATTATGGTGGAAAGGGGAGGGAAAAAAGGAAAATACACATGGTACATTAGTTGAGCAACACTGAGAATTACTATCAGTAAGCGACTGCTCCACTTCAAACTGAAAACTGGCACTGTGGATAAAAGCCTTTGAGGCAAGAGGAACAGATGCAACACTAGCCTACACACCAGCACAAATGCCTACCCATGACAAGGGGACCTCCACTGACACTCAGCAGCAGACCATTTGCAGTGGAACAGTTCACATCACCACAAAAAGTAAAAGTAATAAGTAATGTCTTACCACCAAAGTTTAAAAGAGGCGGATAGATGTAGGACTGCCTCAGAAACTTGTGTGTCACATGCAATAGCTTTTCCAATCCCAGAGACTTGAGCTGCTTCAACAGCTCAGCAGAGTTTAAGGACTCTGTCATAGTGCGAACCATGAAGAGCTAAAAACCAACAGACAGGGGCAGGCAGGGGAAGAGAATCCATTAATAAAAACACATGGGTAAATAAGGAACGGGAAAGAGAAGCAGAGAAAATGTGTTAGTTTGTTAATAATGAAAAGCAGCACAGTAAGCATGCAGAGGAGGTCATACAGAAAGGTTTTTCAGAATAATCACTGCAATCTGGGGCTCCCTCAAGCCAAGTTCCCATTCATTTCATAGGACGCTCAGAGAGCCATTAGCTTATCAAATGATTTAGAAAAGATTTCCAGGTAGCACCAATTACCCATTCATACACAGCCATTTTAGAGCTGCATGAAACTGAGGAAAACCTATCTAAAATGGATGTATTTGACCTCTTGCCTTCCTGTCAGCCCAGACAGACAAGTGTGCCAGCCCAAGAGCAGAAAGAGCAGATAGAACCACATACTCTGAACAGCCTGTTGCATAGTGAAGCAAAGCTCTTAAAGCACAGGAGAAGCAAACTGCTGGTGATATTTAACCTTTTCTTTCACCCCAGGAAATTAGAAATCAAAACAATTTTTCTGCAATTATCAAAACAAAATCTTCATTAAATCAATCTTATCACAAATTAAGCAACTTTTTATTACCCAAAATTATTAACCATATGTGCTCTCTTTCCCACAGATTTTAGGTATTAAAAGATTGTTTTCACAAACCAGAGTTGCCTTCAATTTTTTCACCCCAAGTGCTCAGTACCTCATTTTCTCAAATGAGCTATGAATATCGAACCATACACTCTCCAAACAAATCCACAAATGAAATAAAAAATGAAATAAAAACTACATGGAGGTAACAAGAATGAGCATCTAGGTATGGGATTTTGATGACTACCACAGAAAACATTTGAAATATCTCATTTTAGTGGCAGCAGTAGACAAATTCGATTCTAGGGACCAGCTTTATCATTCACTGAACACTGTGAGGGATTCTGTCAGAAGTCATATACTTTCCCATATTTTAACAGACATTCATTTATATTTTAAACAGATTTTAAAACTACTAGACATCTACTGAATAGTGTGACTTAAAAAAAAAAATTCACCAGCCATACCAGAGATAAAGTCAGTCTTGAGTCAGTCAAGAAATAATTCAAATAGTCCAAAAATATTATTTAAAAAACATTAGGAGCTCAATGAGAAAATATTTGTTCCCAGAAAATCAAATTAAAGAGATTGAACACTTGGAAAAATTATGTATCAGAGTAGAAAATTACAGCAATCCAGGCAGAGAATCTTGGTTAAGTGCATATAATTTTGCAAATATAAATCAGAGTAGATTTTTAGCATTAAAAAAAGACCGCAATAAAACCTGCAATTTTAAAATAGTTCAAGACAGAAAGAAAACACCTCATGCAATAACTGTTGACAGATATCACAACCACCAGACAGGAAAATACCTGAGTGCTGGAGGGTCCAACTGCACGTCTTGGGACTTTGATGTCAAAACCACTTTTGGGGTCCTTCTCTCCCCTTAGAGCTGGGTCATTGAATGGCTCGTGACCTGCTTCCCAGTCACACACTGTCTTCCTTATGGCCTGCAAAACACTGAACACAATTCCCACGGCTTCAGACTGCAGCACATCCAAGTGCCCTGACAGAACACTTTACTTTTTTTTAAGCATTCTTCCACTAGCACAGGAACTTTGCAACAGCATTCAGCAGCTCAGGGTAATTCCAACCAAGAACAAAGAATTTCACCAATGTCTTCAAGAATGATACATCCACAAGATAACCACTCCATGCTGTTTATCAAAAAAGGTAGTCCAGAGCCCTTAAAAACAATCTCGTTTCAACTTTCCCCCTTCCAAGGGCAGGGACACCTTTCACTACATCAGGTTGCTCAGGGCCCCATTCCACCTGGCCTTGAAAACTTCCAGGGATGGGGCATCCACAACTTCTCTGGGCAACCTGTTACAGTGCTTCATCATCCTCCAAATAAAGGATTTCTTCCTAACACCTAATCTAAACCTGCCTTCTTCTTTCAGTAAAACCATTGCCCCTTGTCCTGTCACTATATGCCTGCATAAAAAGTCCTTCTCCCTCTTTGTCATAAGCCCCTCTAAGGTACTGAAAAGTTGTAATAAGGCCTCCCAGAGCCTTCCCTCTTCCAGGCTGAACTACCCCAGCTTTCCCAGCCTGTCTTCATATCAGAAGTGTTCCAGCCCCCTGATCATGTTCATGGCCTCCAGACCCTTTCTAACATGTCCACATCTTTCTTGTATTGAGGACCCCAAAGCTGGATCAATCAAACCACATTCATATTAATATGAATACATATTCACTATGAATTCAATTAATATTCAATCAAACCAAAGCAGATTATTAACCGAATTTAAGAGAGACAATGGTGACTTGAAATGAAAAAAAAAACCAGAATTCCTGTCTCCAAAAGAAATTCAGATTCCAGAATTGAGCTGAAATTTATACAAACAGCTTCATGCTTTTAGCTCAAAATACTAAACTGGAACTCAGATACTTGCCAAGAACACAGTCAGACATATCCTGTGGCATGCTGAATGATCAAGAAAATGTCTCATCCCAAATCTGAGCAGGTATGAAAGTAATATTTTTCTATTTCATTAAAATCCTGTGACAAAAAGATTCTCCCTATAAACCTGATAATATGGAGCAATTTATTTATTTTTAGCTTATGGTGATATTTTTGTGGTAGTCAGAGCATTTAGCAAAAGCTTAATTAGCTAAGGACTTTCACCTCTAAGAGCTTTGCAATGAAATGTGGGAGTAAACAAATTATAAACAAGTCAAAATTAAAAGCAAACAATTAGGGACAAAAAAACATAAGGTCAGGAAATGTCACCAATCAGTGTGGGTAGATGGAGCACTAGAAGAGAAGTGTAAGGCTAATAAGCCAAAAGCAGCAGAAGCTGAGAAATAAGACAGAATGCTAAGACAGGCAGAGAGAAGAGAGAGTGGGATGAACATGAGACACAAGGAAAGGAAACACTAGAATCATAAAGTGGACAGTGAAACCTTTCTTCAAAACACATACACTAATCTTGCTTTCAGTATTACTGTATTTGTATTTTCTTAAAATAAAAATAAACAACAGGGAACACAAGACTTCCTAAAGTCGTCCTGAAAGGCTCAGGAAAGCCTGGACTCCTGGTGCAGCCATGCTGGCAGTCATTAATTTTTAACTTCAGACTTCAACTTCCAGTTCAGATCCAACCAAGCTAACCACGAATGCCAGACAGATTGGGAGTACAGGCTTAGAGAGGTAGAATTTAACATCTGTGCAATTCTGCAACTAATTTACTAAGGTCTGGAGGAAAGAACACAGAAAAAGATGAAAACAGTAATGCTACCTCTGAATGACATTTTTCTTCTTTTTAATGGCTTGTCTTAATGGCTCCCTAAGTGTGACCTGGGCAAAGTCCTGAAGAGCTGCATAAATTGTATGACGAATGGCATGATTGAAAACACTTTCCATTCGTCCCATCAGCACCTGAAGACCTTTGATCATGGCAATCACCTGCAAAATAAAACCCCAGACAAATGTATTTTTCTTATTTTGTTTGTATATTTGTACAAACAGTGTATTTTTCAATACCAAAAAAAAAAGAGAAGAGAGGAATTAACAAGTTACAAATGATAAAGGATAGATTTGCTGTGCTCCTCCTATATACTGAATGGAGGAACACACACTGTTTCAGAGTCAGCACAGGGCAGGCTGTCTTTTTGCACTGGATATGCAAAATGCTTATAGAGAATCTTCTCTTTTGTATAGAATTAATCTTTGGAAAATCCCCTATAGAAAAGCATTTCTCTTACCTCAACCAAAGCAAACTTCTCCTCACTAGTATAATTGTATCTTGTTGCTCTTTCATACTCTTCTGCATTGTCAGGACAATCTTTATTAGAATATTTGTCAGTTGGGTGAACCAGCTTCCACGAGTACTACAAGTTCACAAGGCAGAAGAGGGAGAAAAAGAGATGGGGGAAACAAAAAGAAACAAAAATGCCTGAGAAACACAAAACACAGCTGGACACAAATAACATGCTTTAAGAAATACCACAGTGTTTTCATGAATATTTGAAGAATAGTATTTGGTAGTATGTTCAAACTTGGCATAAATTTTGAAACTACTATCTAGTGGAAATGCCAAACAATAATTTTCCTAAAAACTTTTCCTGAAAACCAGTAATTCTGTATTATTCCAAAGAAATGCAACTCAAACTCAACAGGTATTGCACTTAAAGGTGTTTTTTACTGTGCAAATGTTAACACGGGCAAAAGTTTCTTCTCTTCACATGTGAGAAACACAGAAAGACTTCAGAATACATGAAAAAAAAATCCATCAGACATACACAGAAAAAGAGGAGCTTTCTGCTTGATTAAATATTCACATTTAGATGTCAAAACACAACCAGAAAACTACAGGTTTGGGTCGTTGTGGTTTTTTGGGGGGGAGGAGGGTTGATTTTTAAGTTTAATAGGCTGAACGGTGTGGAAATAGCTGTATTATCTGTGACAATATGATCTGCTAAGTATGCACTTCTCTTAAATACTGCTTTTTCAGTCATTGCTAGCACAGCTCAAAATGTTGCTGAGCAGTGTCAGGCTGGCCTAATATCCATCAGGGTACCTCAAGTGAAAAATCCTAGTCACATTTAAATACAATTTTCTCACCATTTGAGTTCAGCACATTGTAAGATCTGGTTGACACCACCTTAACATAAATGTTAGATTACAGAGCAATATAAATTTGCCTATAATGAATTAACAGCACCAATTCATCTACAGCAAAGGGGAGCATCCCACCCTGCAACCTGAATGCTACAAATAGGACATCATATTAAACAAAGATGAAGTTCTTTAGGGGCATTAAACTGACAGGGTTAAGATGCACATCAAAAAAATGCTGCAAGTTTTTATCTGAACATGATGCGTGTAATTAGGTTCACGGATACTCAGTAAACATGGAGACAGGTAAATAATTAGGACACTCCATATGAGAATAACTTCTCAGTAGGACAGGAAGAAGGTAAACACAAACTTGAACTTAGATGAGAAGTTGTTGAGGGTTGANTATTTATGGGAATCCATACAAACTAGAAAGACAATGAAAAGCAGTGAGAATAGCCAAAAAACCTGCTGTGATGCTCAGAGAAAGTTTGTCCTGGAATGACTAGCATAGAAACAGAGCTAAGAATGAGAGACTTCCTTCAGAGATATAATAAAATAGGAAGATTTTCACTGTGAAGAGGCCCTGGATGCAGCAATTTGTGATGACAGAAATAAAGGGTGCAAGTCTAGGAGCTGCAAAGGTAAGGAATAGATGACAGCAACCTCTCTTAAGAAGAGAAAAGGAGAACAAGATTTTCACCATTCAATACACTGTGGATTTAAATAGGAATAGGATAATAGAGGGAAAAGCATGACTCATCTACTGGCTTTTAAAAGAGGCAGTTAAAAATAAAAACGAGAGAGAAAATTGGTTCTCCAGCTATGCCCACTGTGACTGCACTGGAGTTGTATAGTGCAAATTATTTCATGCTCCCTGAGACATCTGAGGCAGAAGAGGAGCAAGTCTGGCTTCTCTCATACAGTAAGTCACGTTTCAACCCTTCCTAGAACATGTTTTGGTTCAGCTGTAGCACGCAGTTTTTATCCAATGTCTGCATCTCAACAAGGACTCCTGCATCCTCCTCTTCAATTTCTGCCTTAAGCATCTTCTTATTGGAAAAAAGCACATTCACTTTTCTGACTGGCATCTATTTTTAAAATAAACTATTACAATACAGAGAAGCAACTCAGCATGTTCTTTATTTCCCCTCCCTCATCTCCTCTCATATTTTCCTTTTCCTGCACTTACTTTCCTTTTGACCAAAAGCCCAATCTAAAGCCAATGGTAGCCCTTCCATCCATTTTTGTGTGTTAAAACCATACATGCTTCAATTTACTCAGTGGTGATGTCTAAACACAGCCAGTTGGAGCTGTTCTATCACCTCCTCAGTGACTGCATGTCAGTACAGATGTTTCTAACAATATAATTTTAAACAGCGTTTAGAAAGAAATGATGAAATCTTAGTCTACAAAATGTTTGTATCAAGAGTGACACTAAACCATCTGGTGAAGGTTCACAGGTGACAGCCTATCCATTACATAGAACAAGTTGAATATACTGTGAGCTATGAGCTACTGGATCTTCAAAGCAGCAACATTACTCCTAGACTATGAGAACTTCATGTGCCATCCTCTAGAAATGAGGTTTGAAGCAGAAGGAGAAAAGCAGTGAAAGAAGAAGGAAGAGGGAAACTAAGAGAAGAAGATTCTTTTTGGGTCTCTTCCAACTCAGAATATTCTGTGATCCTTTGAAAACATAACATGTATTTTTCAGTCCAGTAAAGCAAAGCCAATTTATCCTGTCTAGCCTCACCAAGCCATGTCTTTTTCATCTGATTTTATCTCCCATGTAACATACCACTTCCATGACATGGGCACTCCACTGGGAGAGAAGCTGCAGGCCTTGGAGAGAGAGATCAAAGAGCTTCCGATATTCTGCATCTGTTTTTTGAGCTTCCTGTCGACCAGACCCAGTCACCACCTAGACATTATTAAAAAAAAAATAAAATCCACATCACAGCATGCTGTATTCAGCATCCACAGCCAAATTTCTACATCAGTTGAAGCACTGAAACAGCATCATATACCAGCACCTGCTTTACCATCTAGCATCAGCTTTTTTCTTCTAGAGACTTACAAAACTTCACAGATTTTGATCAAGAGATGGAAACCACAGGTATCCCTAATGACCACAATATTGTTGCAGAGGAATTCAAGATATCAATTATATAGAATATACACAGTTACTTCTTGTCTCTATATACTATATATGTATGAGTGTGTGTATACATATGCATTTCTGTATTCTTTTACTAATTTCTTAACTTAGTTTAAACTGTTAAAAGCACCTGTTTGGAGTAAGGACAAGACAGCATATTCTAAATGAGACATACCAAAATTTCTAGGATAAATCTGAGATACATAGAGAGAAAGAGGCAGAAGGACATTAGAGTTTGTATGATGTGTCATTATTATGTTAAATTTAAATAGTGCAAATATAATTCAGAGAGTGGGGATTAGACCTGCAGCCAGCTCTTCTTGACTCAGGTGGCCAAGCTTTGCCATTTAGCTAGCCAGAGATTTACCTGCTTTTCAGATACTTGATAATAACTGCTAATGAGTGATGTGCAATTTAGCCCTAACCCCACTCACCTCACTGTTGCTATAACGAGCCAGTTCAGATATGAAACGCATATGGTCTTCTCTGATTTGGATCATCTGCTCACAAATATTGTACTGAGGACTGCTGCTGGAAGATGTGCATGTCCATCTGGTTCAGAAGACAAAAAAACCCCACCTAAATCAGTTTTGACAATAAACAGCACAAGTGATATTGCAAAGAAAAGTCCACAATGCATTACTTTTTTTTTTTCTTTACACATTTTCCTTCTCTGTTGTTTGAGGCTTTTCCTCTCTTCACACCTCTTCCTCTACCCCTGCACAAGCCATTAGTGATGAACTGCCCTTCTGAGTTCAAATAGCACTTCTTCCAAGTCTTAGGAAAAAAAAACTGTGTCTGTTTTGGGAGTTTTTGTTTTTTAAAGGCTGCTGCTATGAAATACGAACCAGCATCTCTCTTCAAGGGCACTTAGGAACAAGACCAAAAAGGATTAAAAGGCAGAAGTACAGGTATAGCCTGTAAGATACATCTAGCCACCTGCAGATATTTTTTTGTTTATTATTGTTGAACTCTGAAGAGTGTATAGTATGCTTCCAGCTATAAAAAAGGCATTTTCAAGTACTATTAACATGTTATGAAGAGGTGCACAAAAAACATGCTACCAAGAATGTCATGTTAAGTAGCCTCATATTTTAGTAGCTCAGTAGGCCCACTGCCATTGATTTTCTCTTAGCAATTCCATGCAAGTTATGCGATTTTTTTCTGCAGGAATTAAAATGCAAAGCACAACATTCTAAATTCATGTAACTGCATGGAGGCAAGGTCTTGGAGAAGCACAGAAAGGTTCAGTAAAACAAAGCAATAACCAAAAAACATGGATCCATTTATGCAACAACTGGCTGCATTTTCCCACCATTTTGCTGTGCTGTACACCTAGCCAAAAAAAACCAGGGGGGATACAAGCTAAGTTGCTGCTCCATGTACAATGTACACATGCCTATTCACCCATGCACTACTACTGCTCACCTTTCTTAGTCAAATCCTTCATTTCTTTTAAAAAAAGTTTCACATTTAAAAGAAAAAATAAAAACTAAATTAGTGTAAGATAAAATTAATTTTTTCCAACCCAAGTGATAAGAAATGTCACAGATTCAAGAATGAGCTCAGTAGCATAGAAAGGTTTTTTAATCATCTGTTTCTCCAGTTGTATCCATTACATGAATTACATTAATAGTAAAATACCCACACCAAAAAGATGATGAAGTGAAAATCCTATTAATTACCACAGACCCATGGACTAACAGGTGAGTATGAAAATATACTCCAAGGGTCAGATCTTCCCTATCCCAGATGCTCCGTCTGTTTATTTCTCCTTCCTACCTGGACTTATTTTCCTCATAATGGGCACTGGTCTTAATGTATCTTGCAAGTTCAATCTGCATGTCACCAAACAGTGGGACAACCTGCAACTGCTGTACACAGGGAACAAATCAGATTAGATAAATTAGTAACACAAATTGTAGTGAAAGGAAACCATTATTTACCCATATTATAATCCAAAGTGGTGATCTTTCCTATTTAAATACATTTAAAATGCAAGAGAAACTACCTTTAAAAATCACATCTTAACCAACCTTAAAGTACTTGTCTATCTTGGCTAAATTTATCCTTTTCTTTGCATCCAACTTATAGATGTTACTGACACTTCCATCCATCAGGTATAATCCAAAGCCCATCACCTGAAAAAGGAAAAAATTAAGCCTTCCACAAAAGGAACTCAGAAGTAAAAATCTGCAAGTCTGTTCTTCATATAATTAAAAAAGTTACATTTTAAAACCAGTCCTGAAACACCCAACCTCCTTCAAAAAGAATATATTTTCAATTACATACATTCCTGTACTATTCTTTTTCAACTGTATTAGCGGTTTTTACATTAACATTAGCCTGATCCATTACCCTTAAAAGATGCTGCGTGTTTGTATAAAGGTTGAACATAAAAAAAAACAAAATCTCACTGAAGTGAGAGTCTGGCTATTTTTAGAGCTTTTCTTTTCACTTCCATTTTATTCAAATTCTGTACATAGAAGTTTAAATCTAACATCTCTGAGTGACTGCTTTTCTGGTGTTCAGTGCCTCTCTGAATTATACACACAAGACCTCAAAAGCATCCAAAAAAAATCTAATTACATTTTGTCCAAGGTATTTAACTAACATAAGGTTAGAAATTTATCAGGAAAACGTTCCTCACCCAGAGGGTGGTTGGGCACTGGAACAGGCTCCCCAGGCCAGTGGTCACAGCACCAGCCTGACAGAGTTCAAGAAGTGTTTGCACAACACTCTTAGGCACATGGTGTGACCCTTGGGGATGATCCTGTGCAGGGCCAGGAGTTGGACCCCATGATCCTTGTGGGTCCCTCCCAACTCAGCATATTCTGTGATTCTATTTAGTATTTACAGGAGCCAAGCAGAGCAACTTAATGTGCTTGAAGCATCGCTACTGAACAAAAGGCCTAAATACAAAAGGCACACTTGTAGATAGAACATAAATACTCTAGAGTTCATGTGTGGTTTTAGAAGACTTTCGTTTACCCCTAACAAACAGAGCTCTTCAAAAGTTAAACATTGAAGTGACTTAAAATATCTGTCATGAGGCAGATTTTTAGCTCTTACTCTATATCTTTTCTTCCACTGCAAGACATGCAGCTGATAATATCAGCCACATTTCATACTGCCCAGCACCCTCTTATTACAGGTACATGCTCCAGCTAATTTAACTGATTTATTAATCCTAATTTCAAGATACTTGTTCCCTAAAATATCTGATACACAGTCTCACTTCCAAAAGCTTTTGAAGCAATCTTGCCATGTATCTAAAATAAAATGCAGTAGTTCCTTTCTGCTGTCATTGTACTTCATAGAAGCACAATTCCATAGAATTGGATGCAGTTCAAATAGGTCAACTTCAATTTATGTAAAAAAAA